>JAWQEG010007427.1:47500-49147 GCA_033782935.1 Petrolisthes cinctipes
GGTGTCGTTGGACGTGTAATGACTGGCAACGCTGGTGGTCTTGGTGCTGATGGTGGTGTTGTTTTGATGGTGAGAGTGGTTGGTTGGTAGTGGTGAGGGGTGGTGGTAGTGGTGTTGTTTTGATGGTGACAGTGCTGCATTTTAGTGAGGCTGGTTGGTAGTGCTGAGTGTTGATGGTGTTGTTTTGATGGTGAGAGTGGTGCATTTTAGTGAGGCTGGTTGGTGGGTAGTGGTGCTGTGGGTACGTGTTCATGTGAGGGCGGTAGTGGCGCCAGCGGTGACACGAATGTTAATGTTGTTGTTGTTGTTGTCAGTGGTGGTGGTGGTGTTGGCGGTGCGGCGGATGTGACGGCAGAAACTTTGTTATTATTGTTGATGTTGCTGGTGCTGGTGGTAGTGGTAGTAGTAGTGGTGGTTGTGGTGGTTATAGTGATGATGGTAGTTCTGGTAGTAATAGTATTCTTAGTGGTGGTGGTTGTAGGAACTAAACTATTAACGTTACTACCTTTATGCTGGTGACTATTGTGGTTGTGGTGGTAGAGCAAAATTTAATGTAAAGTAAACAGTGTAACATTTCACTCACAGGACAAAGACACTCAGTTGCTCCATTACTAACACAAGGCACACAAATACAACCTTTATTATCCTCTACAAAAGAAGCAAAACTTTTATTTCAGCTGTCAAAGAGAGTGAAGTGAACGTTTCGTGTTATTAGTATACGAGAGGGCAACAGATTCTACCTTTAAAATTCGCCATCAAAGTGCGCTTAACTTCATCCACAAAATGTTTCGCAAAACTCAGTGACCGTTTCAAATGATCAACAAAACTCGATGCTTCACTCGGGGACCGTATCGCTTCACAAATTATGCTGTCTTTTAAAGCGTTTCATTTACCGTTTCACTTTACCCTGACATTATTTCACACCCACATTCTTCTCTTTTATTTCATAGCATTCTTTCCACGCAATATTTTACTTCAGTTCATAGCTTACCCACAGGATACTACTTTTTATTTGGTTTTATTCAGTAACTTTTCTATTTGCATTTCATATATTATATTTTTTTTTTCAAACCTCCGTGCACATTCCTCTTCACCCGTAAAACGTTTCCATTTCACATTTTCCCTCGACCCTCAAAACGTTCCACTTTGCATTTTCATTTATCATCAGAATGTTAGGCACAACTTTATATTCATCGGTAAAGCACTTCATTTCACTCGCTATTTCATTATAAAACATTTTCACTTCCATCACAATACTTTAAATTATAGTCACATACAAGTACAAATTTCCAAAGTTAGTTTATATCCTCCCTTTTTAGAATTTCCAATGCTAATATTTCTACCTATTTTCCCCGTCTTCCTGATGTGGTATTAATTTTCTCCTTTGTCAACAATCATGGGACTCTAATAAATCTTCCCATACCTTAGTTAGTTGGTGTATATTAATTATGTGGTTGTTTCTCTGTCGTATGCTTTCCCTCATCGATCACAAATTTCTTCTTGACTACACTCTTCTATATATATACTCCTTCCTTAGTATAGTAGAACATCTTTCGACCCTTAACGTGTTATTTTGTTTCATATAATCCTTTTTGTCAGTCCCTGTTGTCCATATCATTACAAAAATTAACACTTTCCATACTCTTC
>JAWQEG010007428.1:0-39343 GCA_033782935.1 Petrolisthes cinctipes
TTATACATAAATATTATCTATCCCATTCATACCACAGGCCAGACATTAGTATAACATTTGGAATATATATGCTTCTCACAGCTATATATATAAAAAAAAAGAATAAATATATATATTTTTTTTTATGTCACCTACAATAAGTCTTAAAAAAAAAAAAAAAAAAAAAAAAAAATTCCTATTATCGCGTATTTCAATAACGATGTTGATTATAACTCGATCATTAATTGTATTTTATTAATGTGTAAATTATTAAGTAGGCAAAGGTCTGCATGGGATGTATATTTATGTATTTTATCTATATTTGCTATTCTTGAAGTTTGTTAGGAGACTCTTACAGGAACACTATAATACAGACACATACAGACAAATGTGGAAGCAGAATTATTCAAAATTTTCATTCATTAAGATAATTGCCATAGCAACTCGTATGCAAAACACTAATACACACACACACACACACACACACACACACACACACACACACACACACACACACACACACACACACACACACACACACACACACAAAACACACAAAACACACACACACACACACACACACACACACACACACACACACAAAACACACACACACACACACACACACACACACACACACACACACACAGAAAAAATATAAAAAACGCACACACATACACACAAAAAGAGAGAGAGAAAAAACAAAAACGCATACACATACACACAGAAAGAAAGAAAAAAAACATACACACACAGAAAGAAAAGAAAAAAAAAAAAAAAAAAAACACACACACATACACACAAGCAGGAGCCCCAGGGAATAACGTCATATCAATACGGTCAAGTCCATTTGTGCCTTCGTGATCTCAGTAATTAAATGAGATGCTAATTACCCACCGACGAGGCAATTAATATTAACTGGTCACCCGTTGCATCATCCAATCAGAATACCCCAGGTCAAATATATAGGTTTTTTCGGGTCATCCTACAAATTCCTTGGGTTAATCGAGTTCTTTGATCATATTTTTCTTCATATATACGTAATCAAAATTCCTAATAATTTCTCTCTCATCTTCTAAATTTTTGTAATTCATTTGTGTTGTAGTTTGTCATTCAAATTCTACTGTCATCTACTTTTTTTTTCTTATCAGACCTTGTATTAATACTTTGATTTGACTAATTCTAGTAGTTATCTAATGCAATATTCTCAACACTATACACTAAATCCAACACTAATACCCAACATTTCTTTATATTCAGTACAAAGCATGTATATCTATTAATAAATCAAAGTATGCATGTCATTTGCTTGATATATTTTGCATGATTCACTGATATTGTAGACTTTTATATGCAACATTTAGTAAACTGGCATAAAATGAACTCTGCACATATTTATCTTAATTAACCTGACAATGTTACTGCAGAGAGTAGAAAATACTAAAAGAGAATGAAAATGTTGTAGAAATATTAAGTTTTCGTCAGGAGTCAAATCAGATACATTGAGGGCAGAAGAAAGAAGGTAATTAATTATATCAAACTAGTATTACTGCACTATCACTGTTTTGTAAGTATCACGTTCGAACCCTGACGAGAGTTTAATCAATTTCTATGCCATAACAGAGCCATATATAATTATGTATTTTGTACCTTGAAAAATGAGGATTGGACGTAACAGGACGGAAGCAGCAGTCATTGTGGGTCCAGGAAAGTGTCACAAAATTGGCCCCACTCAGGTATGCAGTCAGGGCTTAAGGGGGATTTTTTTTTTTTTGTGTGTTGGTGAATCTGGAGAAACTGAATCCTCCAAAAAATTCCAAGCACCAGAACACCTTTATTTTTGTTCATCTGGTCCGGTAGATCTGGAGAAACTGAATCCTCCAAACTATTCCAAGCACCAGAACACCTTTATTTTTTTGGTTCATCTGGTCCGGTAAATCTGGAGAAACTGAATCCACCAAACTATTCCAAGCATCAGAACACCTTTATTTTTGTTCATCTGGTCCGGTAAATCTGGAGAAACTGAATCCTCCAAACTATTCCAAACACCAGATCACCTTTTTTTTTTTTTTTTTTTTTTTCATCTGGTCATGTGTCCTGGAATAATACTTTGGAGGAATGAAGGCACTCCAATGTAACAAAAGTGAATTACCTCCTTAAATATTGTATCCCACATGACCCTCTGACAACTCTGCATGATAACATAGTGAGGCCTTGATGTTGTGAAATTGTGTTGTAGTGAATGAATCGTGTAGTGTGTATTGCCTTTCGTTTATTTCAATTCTTGTGTGATTGGTTTTGCTACGAGTTGTTGGATGATGGAAAGAGTCGTGGTACATACAACCTTTGCCCCTGACTGACTGACTGTATGTATGTATTATGGCCACAGACTCGTCAACAGTGTTCCTTCACCATTACAACAAACAGTCAGTAGCTGGGTAAGTAAAGGTGCTCACGAGAGGTTCACATCAGTCACAGAAGAGGCATCATCATAATATATACTGATCTACGTTCATAGCAAGCCATCATATTCCTCCTTACTTCCTTCCTTCTTCTCCTACCCCTCCACCTTCTCCTGTACCCCTCCTCCTCCTCCTCCTCTTAATCTTTACCCATATACCGTCCCTCCTCCCCCTCCTCCTCCTCCTCCTCCTCCTCCTCCTCCTCCTCCTCCTCCTTCTCCTCCTCCTCCTCCTCCTCCTCCTCCTCCTCCTCCTCCTCCTCCTCTTCCTCTTCCTCTTCCTCCTCCTCTTCCTCCTCCTCCTCCTCCTCCTCCTTTCTCCGATTCTTTCCTTCCTTTATACTCTTGCACCCTCATTCCTTCCTGGCATGGTGACCTTACAAATTACAGGGTTCGGTGCCTGCTTTTCTCCAACTCCACCTCCAACTTTCTTTCCGCCTCTTCTTCCTTCCTTCTCCACACTCTGTTTACCACCACTCCAGCTCTCGTCTTTTCTCCCGCCCTCTTCCGAATATCTTTCCCTTCTCCCTTCCTCCGTCTCCTTCCTTCTCCCTTCCTCCGTCTCCTTCCCTCTCTTCCATTTTGTTACCCTGTCAAAATTATCCTCGAGTATTTTCCCTTGTTATTTCACCTTCCGTCTCTTGCCCAGGTCTTCTCTATCTTCTCTCCCCTCTTCTCCACATGATCTTTCACCCCCGACTCCCTGTGTTTCCCTCTGACTTCATTCCTTCACGTTTCTGCCCTCTCCCTTTAACTTCCCTGTACTTTCCCCAGTCTTCTCTACCCTGTTACCCCTGCACTTCTCTGGCCCCTCTTCACTTCCCTGGCCCTTATTTACTTCTCTGCTCCCTTCCTTGATTTGCTCCCTCTTCTTTCCTTTAATTTCTCTTGCTCCTACCCCCTTCTGCTCATCTCCATCCTTCTCAATCCCATGTTCTCTTACCACTTCTCTTTTCTCGTGTCATCCTTTGCCCACCCACTCACCCACCATCTTTCCCTCATACAAGCCAGCTCTCAACTAACACAACTTACCTTTCAATAGAGTGGCAGTAATAACCACCACCCCCGTCCCTCCCTCCCTCCCTCCCACCACCAAGACCATAACAGGAGCCGGGGGGGTCGATTGGTCATTATGGAAGGCTGGCTCTCTTACAAATAACAAAGAAGGACCTGAAGGGAAGCCAGGCAATACTTTCCTAATTTGTTCTGCGCTACCTTCTCCTGCTAGCTATACTCCTGCCCTCAGACCCATCCCCTCAGACCCATCCCCTCACCTCCCTTCTCCTCACCTACCTTCTCCTCACCTCCCTTCTCCTGCTAGCTACTTCTGCCCTCAGACCCATCCCCTCACCTCCCTTCTCCTCACCTCCCTTCTCCCCACCTCCCTTCTCCTCACCTCCCTTCTCCTCCCAAACACACACCTATTTCTTTTTTCTCTCCCTCAGCTTTTGTTTTCGCTGCTACTTGGTTTCTTCTACATCTTCTGCCCAGCCTGTTGCTCCTTTATTCTCCTCCTCTTTCTTGAACCCCTGCCTTTCTATTTTTACCTTTACTCTTCTATATCTTCTTTCTTTTGCATTTTACTTTTTATTACTCTTTATCTTTTCTTTCCCTTGTCATTCGTATAACCCAGTCCTCTCTCCTTCCCCTACAGTTTCCTCGACTCATAAGCCTTCCTCTTCCAAACTAGTCCCTCAAATTTCTGAGCTCTTCTCCTTTTCTCCTGTGTCCCTTTCTTTCTCTCCCTCCTTCCCCTCATCATCCCCCGAGTCTTCCCCTCTTCTCTCTCTCATAACCTCTCGTCTCCCCTCCCTCGTTCTCCCCTCTCCCCGCCCCTCCCCCCCCCGCTACCTCCAAATAAATTTACGATACATGTAGCTATTAAGGAGTTTTCAATGTGCCACGTTAAAGCCTATCTTTCTCTCGTTTCAGCCCCCGGGAGGTAATCACTTGTAATTGTGATAAGATAGTTCCTGAACCTGGACCCCCTCTCATCTTTTTCAGCTCTGATTTTTTTTTTTTTTTTTTTTTTTTTTTTTTTTTAACCCATCAGCTCTGATTTTTTTTTTTTCACCCATTTGCTTACTTGTTGGAATATTTTTGCTTTCTTTTCTGCTGTTCTTTTGTTTCTGTACATTCCCTCTCCTTATTTTTATCTTCCTTTACAGTGGGTGTTTCCTTTATTCTTATGGAAAGGGACGGATTGAGTGGCATGATAAATTTCCATCACTTCGTTTTGTGGATTCTTGTATCATTGTTAACTTGTGTTTTCATTTGCCTTCACCTGACCTGTTTTGCTCTGCCCTGCTCCCTGTTGTGCCTGCCTTACTCTTTCCCCCTGTCTTACCCTTACTCTGCCCCTGTCTACTCTTTACCCTACATGTTCAACCTACCCTACACTCTACTCTCCTCCCTTCTCTCCCTACTCTCCTCCCTTCTCTCTCTACTCTCCTCCCTTCTCTCCCTACTCTCCTCCCTTCTCTCTCTACTATCCTCCCTTCTCTCTCTACTCTCCTCCCTTCTCTCTCTACTCTCCTCCCTTCTCTCTCTACTCTCCTCCCTTCTCTCCCTACTCTCCCCCCTTCTCTCTCTACTCTCCTCCCTTCTCTCTCTACTCTCCTCCCTTCTCTCTCTACTCTCCTCCCTTCTCTCTCTACTCTCCTCCCTTCTCTCTCTACTCTCCTCCCTTCTCTCTCTACTCTCCTCCCTTCTCTCTCTACTCTCCTCCCTTCTCTCCCTACTCTCCTCCCTTCTCTCTCTACTCTCCTCCCTTCTCTCTCTACTCTCCTCCCTTCTCTCCCTACTCTCCTCCCTTCTCTCTCTACTCTCCTCCCTTCTCTCTCTACTCTCCTCCCTTCTCTCTTTACTCTCCTCCCTTCTCTCTCTACTCTCCTCCCTTCTCTCTCTACTCTCCTCCCTTCTCTCTCTACTCTCCTCCCTTCTCTCCCTACTCTCCTCCCTTCTCTCTCTACTCTCCTCCCTTCTCTACCCTCTACTCTCCTCCCTTCTCTCCCTACCTTGTCGCTCACCGTTTTCATGCTACTTCGACTACTACCCTGTCTCTCTGCTTCACTGTATACTTCACCTTGTTCTTCCCTAATGTGTGGTCCCCTGCTCTACCCTGCCCTGCCAATCTCGAATCCTACCTAACCCTGCTTTATCCAATCCTGCCTTACCCTTACTCAACCCTATCTTACTTAACCCTATCTTACCCAACCCTATCTTACTTTGACCCAACCCTATCTTGCCCTTACCCAACCCTATCTTACCCTTACCCAACCCTATCTTACTCTTACCCAACCCTATCTTACCCTTACCCAACCCTATCATACCCTACCATACCATACCCATCCATATTATTCTAAACCCTACCGTATACCCTACCCTACCCTTCCCAAGTTTACTTTCCTTGTCTAGATTGTCCCCCATCCTCTTTCCTGCGCCATTCACCCCAATTATCCCTCATTATCCTTGCCCACACTCCCTCCTCCCATCCCATCACAACCCACCTCCCTCCCTTCCTTTCCTCCCTTCCTTCCATCCCATCACCACCCACCTCCCTCCCTTCCTTTCCTCCCTTCCATCCCATCACCACCTCCATCCCATCCCATCACCACCTCCCTCCCTACCTCCCTTCCATCCCATCACCACCCACCTCCCTCCCTTTCCTCCCTTCCTTCCATACCATCACCACCCTCCTCTCTCCCTCCCTTCCTTCCATCCCATCACCACCCACCACCACCCTCCCTCCCTTCCTTCCATCCCATCACAACCCACCTCCCTCCTCTCTCCCTCCCTTCCATCCCATCACCCACCACCTCCCTCCCTCCCTCACTCCCTCCCTTCCTTCCATCCATCCATCCTGTGTTGTGTGTGTCCTTCCCTTATCATCTTCCTCATTCTTCATTCTCGCCTTACATGTAGTAGAATAAACAAACATCCCTGAAAAGTGTCCGGATTAGTCGAACCCACCCACCATACGGATACCATTTGAAAACCCTGAGGACTCTTGAAAACTGCAGCGCCACCCTAAAAAAAAAAAAAAAAAAAAAAAAAAATAATAATAATAATAATAATAATAAAAAAAAAAATAATAATAATAAATAATAACAACAACAACTAATTGGTGATACTTAAGGGACTCTGTGATGTAGTTAGAACTTTGGAGGTAAACGAGTCCTTCATTCACTGCCTACATAGGGAAGAAGTTTGATTCGTGGTATAGTCAGGAGGAATCAGAAGCCTCCAATTTGTTTCTTACACGATCACATGCAGGGTCTTTAAGGGGGTAGTACTGTACATTGTTGGTAAATCTGGAGCAAATGATTCCTGCAACCTATTCCAAGCAAGAGGACACAATCATCATTTTTGCTAATCTAGTCCTATTTCCTGGTGGCATACTTTGGAGGAATCAAGGCGCTCCAATTTACCAAGAGTATACTATCCTCTTAATTAAAGATATACACACGGGGTTCAGTACAAGTAAGTTTGGTTCGAATCGCGTACCCTATAGTTCTCTCTTACAGTTTTTTTTTTTTTTTTTTTTTTTTTTTTATGATGACCAACTTTAGAAGGCTATTTTATTCCTCCAAACTTTGCCATGAAACAGACCACCTCATGCAGTTTACATCCCTGTATAAAATTATGTATGTATGGATCTGTTTGGAGGAGTTTTGTAGCTCTTCATTATTTTCTTCCAGGAGATGACCCCCTAAAATTGTTGTTTGGTGTCCATTAGTCTGTTGGTATTTTTCTTCTCTTCTTACACTCAATCGTCGTCTTCCCCGGGCGCCATATGACCTTGCTGTTGCGGCTCCTAATATCAGTCAATCTCATTTTGCACTTTATCTCCTTGTTGTGTGCTTCCATCTTCTCCGGTTGTATTTATTTCTAATATTTTCTTTTTCATCCGAACGTAAATTTCCATATTCATTTCCAAGGAGAAGAGTAGAAGGAGGAGGAGGAGGAGGAGGAAGAAGAGGATGAGGAGGAGGAGGAGAAGGAGAAGGAGGAAGAAGAAGGAGGAGGAGGAGGAGAAGGAGGAGGAGGAGGAGAAGGAAAAGAAGGAAGAAGAGAAGGAAGAGAAGGAGAAGGAGAAGGAGGAGGAGGAGAAGGAAGAGAAGGAGGAGGAGGGAATGGAAAGGATTCAGAGAGAAGAGGAGTGAATGTGGATGTAGTATATAAAGGTGTTGAGAACTTATAGAATTTAGTGAACAAATCCCTCTTTTTTGTCTACTTCCTTCCTGTTTGTTGTCTCACCTCTCTATCACCTTCTTCTGGAGCTACATGACCTCGCTGTTGCGGTGCCTAATATCAATCAATCAGTCAATTAGTGAGAAACAGTGATGGTGGTTTGTTGGTTGGAAATAATGGAAATAGAGGTTTTGCAGGGTAATTAGATGTACAGTCACGAGCACTAATAAGTATACAGCTTTGGTTGAAGCTTTGAACATTCCACCAATTCACCAACAAAAAATTCCAATGGAGATCTTATTGTGTATTTATTTACTGCCTCTATGTATTCGAAGCAGCACACCTGAACACTTATTTGTGCTCGTGACTGTACGTTGTTTTTTTCAGTAACTATGATCAAAGGCGCAAGTACTGTATTGTTTGATGTAGTAGATGATTATTACAGTAGTCATATCCACAATGTTGTTGACTGTACACTCTCCTATTCCTCTGCTCTTTCTTCCTCCTTTGTATTTGCTTCCTTTTACTCCTCTCTTTATTTTTTTATTTTTTTTTTATTTATATTCTTTACTCTATAAATTCAGTTGCTTCTCCATCTCTTTTATTAAGCCGTATAATGTATAATATATTGGTGGTTTAGACTAGAATGGGAAAATGTGCATGTATACTCGGGACAAATTTGAATATATACACTATAGTCTTTTCCCTATAGAATTATGTATACCGGTATATACAGTCTGTAACTCTATACATTATGGAAAGGAAGGAGGAGAGATGGAATTTCTGTAGGCAACTGTACGTACACCTTTCTCCTTCTTTCAATATCACTACTATTCCATTAACCATTTCAACTTAATAATATGCCTTTGTTCACATCTATTTTTCAGTCTACCAATAATCCCCACCTATTTTCCAGTCTACTAATTATCCATCTCTCATTTCCCTTTCCCATCTATGTTGGTTTATTTCTTCCTTCCCAATTCCTCCCTGCCTTAACTTCCTACCCCTTCCACACACAAACACACACACACACACACACACACACACACACACACACACACACACACACACACACACACACACACAAACACACACACACACAAACCTACACACACACACACACACACACACACACACACACACACACACACACACACACACACACACACACACACACACACACACACACACACACACACACACACACACACTTCTATATTATATTTCTTAAAGCCATCAATCTATACCCATTATTTAATCTACCTTAAGAGTGGTGCCCCAGACTCATTAACTAATGGTATGAACTGAAGGGGAGACAGGCCTATATATACCCATAATAATAATAATAATAATATGACACCTATGGTCCAGTTACGCCTCATCACTCCAGCCTTCCAGCACCCCGTTGATGTTCACTCTATTACATAAATTACTCTTCGGTTCCCCTGATAATCTATGGGTAGGGGCAGGGCGGGTCCACACACCTCCCGATACCCCTAGACTCCGGGATTCTTACCAAGGTACAAATTCGGAGCCATAAAAATGACGGATAGGGGAATTCAAGATTTTAACCGGCCGCTACACATATATATACTGTTATACTGTAATAAGGAGACGAAGCAAAGAATAATACACCTATATGAGAAATTATTTGATATGTACAAAAGCTATGATGAGTGTCTGTGTTGTGGGAAGGATGTGTTTGCGTCTTTGGATGTGTGTGTGTGTGTGTGTGTGTGTGTGTGTATGTTTTTGTATATGAGTGTGTTAGTGTCTGTGTGTGTATATGTAAGTGTTGGTGCGTGTGTTTGTTTGTTTGTTTGTGTGTATGCGTGCGCTGGAGCCCCGTGAGTGTCCGTGTGTGTGTGTGAGCCGTCGAGCGTGTGCGAGGGACGGCGAGGGGGGAAGACTATAGGGCTGGGCGGGGTCTCTGCGCTCTCACTCACACTCTCACTCACTCACTTGCTCACTCACTCGGTAGATATCTGCTTCCCTGCCTTCCTGGGCCAGGCGGCATTATAGCCAGGGCTGTATCACGGGGCAGGAGACGGTCCAGTACCTCCTACTTTACTCTGAGCACCTCCACTATACCCCACCTGTCTCTAACTCAGTCTGCACTAAGAGCATTGACCCAGAGTGTTATGTTGATATAGTGTGCTCAAGAGATCCAAGTGAGCCCAAGTGTCGTGGTGCTGACTTAGGTAAGTCGGCGTGGGCGGTCCAGTGTGCACGTTGCAGGCCCAGTGCTACTCCCAGGCGCCGGGCTCAACTTAGGAGCTCGCCGATTGGCTGGCGCTACGTCACGTGACCCTACCTGGCTCGGGCCGCTCGGCCACACGAGCCAACACAATAAACGTTTAACAGGGCCCGCAACTTGGTCATTGCTAGCAACACGTCAAGGCAATGTGTGTGGCACAGCACTGGCGGCGGCGCTGACGCAGCTGACTAAGGACAACACTATAGTCACGCCGACTCCCAGTGTCTCCCCTGAGGCTCTGTTCCGTCACCTCACCTCTGTGGACACAGTCGCGGCGCCGACGAGGCAGCAGCAGTAGTAAGGACCACTTGGTTGTGTCGCCCCCGGTGCCACTCTCCTCCTGGCTCCTGTGCCCGCCCCAGCCCTCCTGCTGGCCCTGGAGCCCTACGCCTCTTCCTACACCAAGGTAGGACCCCCACTCCCTCGCCGGATGCCATATTTATGTCCTCTGTGGTTTCGTATTAACGGGCAGCTGCCGCCGCCGCTCGCCACGACAAGCGTGTAGCAATACATCTCGGTCGGTGTCAGTGAGACCGCACCTTTGCCATAAGAGATCGGTAGGTCGCGTGAACCTGTCTGAGGCAAAGACCAGTCCCGGTGTTACATATCATGTTTACTTCATTAGCGGCTGCCACCTTAATGACCCTTAGATTATGAGTGTGGGGAAGGGAGGGTGGGTAGGGAGAGGGTGTAACCGTCTCACCCCACGCCGCCTCCCAACCTCGCTATCGGCCTATAAGCTTCCCCTGACAGTCGACCGTTGCCACAGCGAACATGTGGCCTGGTTGTAGCCCCTGTACACTCTCACTTACACTACCCTCCCTTACCTCTCACTTTCCCTCACCTCTCATATACTACCTTTTATTACCACCAAAATCAGTCCCTCCCTCACCTTTCGCCTTTTCCCTCCCTCACATATCATTTTCTACTATCCCTCACCTCACGACACATCCCACTCCCATATTCCCAAACCCATATCTTTACCCTCTCTCACATCCTATGCCCTTCACCATCATATACAGTACTTTCCCAAACCTACCTCATCATCTCATACCTCCCATCACAAACACCTTTCCACTTCCCCTCGCCTCTCATTACAAACTTCCCTCCCTCATATCTCACACCCTGCATCCACACCTCTCTACCTCCACACTTCACCTGCTCTCTCGTACTTTATCCCTCACCTATTCTTCCACGCAACCAGCCTCCATCATGGCTCCTATATCAGCTGCGTTAATGTCGCACCCCGCCCCGTCTCTCTCTCTCTCTCTCTGCTCCCCCGGCCGCTCTTTCTGTCTGTCCGTTTCTCTCTCTCCCTCTCCCTTTCTCTCCCTCTGTTTTATACTGCTATATTTCTGTACCTCGCCTCTCTATTGTCCTCCCTTTTGCTTCTGTCCCTCACCCATCTCCTTCACCTCTATATTATAATGCCTCTTATAGGTTTCTTCCCTAACCCAAACAAACAAGTCCCCATGCATATTTTCCCCCTTATCCATTCCCTGACCCCTGATTGTCTCCTTCATCTCACCCCTACCATACCCCCTTGGTTTTCGCCCCCTGGCCTAATGTCTTCACCGTCTGTGTTTATGAAGTCTCCTCCACCATCAACCAGTTACGCCACAGTGCCTCTCCAGTCTGCTGTAAAATTGATATACCAAACCAACCCACACCAGCAAACAACACCACCAACCAATAAAAGGGAATAGGATATATAGGCCTACCTCCCCTAAATTTAATATGATCCTTAATAGGGGTATCTCATAAGGTTTTGTTTTTGTTTTTTTTCTCCCCCATCCTCTTAAAAGTAAACAACTACCGAGTCCCGTTGAAATATAGCAGCATTATAAGTCACTTCCCCCTTCGATGCGTCACACAAGTTGTTGCCGATATACCGTCGTCGCCCGTGGCCCAGAGAAGAAAGTTTATGATTATTTTTTTTTTCTTTTCCATGCCGATATATTTCTGAACAGTTCGTCTTATATTTGTAGCATTAGTAGGGCGAGAATTGTTGCCGATACCGTTTTCTGTGGTCCGGGAGATCCACTATTTACCGCAACAGCTGGACCCATAATTTTGTGGTAGTTTAGGTGCAGGAGGGAACAAACAGCGATGGTGATGATGTTGATGCCGCCTCTCTGTAGAATCTAATGCACCTCGTTGTGTATACTCGACTTACCTTGGACTACGTGAAAAATATTATATTGTTCATTTCCGTACCTTCCATTCATGCTTAATTAAAGATATAAACAATAATGTGAATTGTACCAAGCGCTCTGATGCGATAGATGCTTAATTTATGTGGGATTAGACAAGACTTGGTGGTGGACTCGTGATATGAAGGTTAATTATTTGTGGGAGAATCAAAGTCGCTTAAGGTTTGGCGAATTGGCGTTGAAGATTCACAGCTGTCTTATCCTTCTCACGTTGCCAGATCTTCCTTCCAAGGCTATTGAGGCTGTGGAATTGATTCACATATAATTAACCTACTGTACTGTTCATCTCTTGCCTTAGCACAAATAAATAATAAATAAATAAATATGTAAATAAATAAATAAATACACTACTTAGAGAGATATACCTTCATTGAATTCTGTTGTTTCAAGTGACAAAATCTCATAGATAAATTATTCTCCTCTTAGAAATTAATCAGTTGTGGTTTGCGTTTGCCTAAAATAATATATACTGTCCATCTCACATAGTTAATCCTCACTACCAATAATAGAAGAGTGACAGAAAAAAGACTTTATTGGATTTTATTGGTATCGCATTTCCTGTATGTATAAATAAGATAACATTTTGCATTGACGTTAATCTTGAGTTCGCCGCTGTGGTGTGTTTGAGGTATATGTGTGTCTCTGTATTATATCGGAGGTGATGTGGGGTTAAGGCTCAGTTGATAATGATATACTTTATAATTATTCGTTTATATAGCTCTAAATTTTACGTGGATACTCCTAATGTACAGTCGGCCTCAGGAATTCTTATCCAACACTGTGACATCAAGGGCTCGTAACAACTAGAAACTTTAGCTCATTAATTTCCGAACACCAAACTTTTCTATAACAATGATATTTGGGTAATACCTGAATCAGTCACCAGAACAATAACTACAGGATATAGAAAATAAAGAACCCTTATAACTAATGCTCGGTGTACGAATTTCTAAAGGCTGTCGACTGTATACATATTATTCGCTGTGGGTCAATAAATGTTTTGTCCCGATCCTTGGTACAATATCGACCACCAACCACCCGATGACGGCATGCGAGTATTGGTAGCGATTCATGTTGTGTCTCGGGTCAGATCGGAATTATTGACCCTCAGGTGCATGTGACAGTCTCGAGCATTAATAAGTATCTATGTGTGCTTGGAATACTTATAGAGACGGTAAATAAGTATCTAGGTGTGCTTGGAATACTTATAGAGACGGTAAATAAGTATCTAGGTGTGCTTGGAATACTTATAGGGACGGTAAATAAGTATCTAGGTGTGCTTCGAATACTTATAGAGACAGTAAATAAGTATCTAAGTGTGCTTGGAATACTTATAGAGACGGTAAATAAGTATCTAGGTGTGCTTGGAATACTTATAGAGACGGTAAATAAGTATCTAGGTGTGCTTGGAATACTTATAGAGACGGTAAATAAGTATCTAGGTGTACTTGGAATACTTATATAGAGACGGTAAATAAATACACAATATAAGATCTCCATTGGAATTAGTTCGTTTGTGAATTCATGGACTGTTCAAAGCTTCAACCAGAGCTGTGTATACTTATTAGTGCTCGTGACTGTACTTCTGAATATTCAATGACTTACGGTATTCAGTGGACAGTTTTTTACATTTTTGACATTTACCTATATCATTAAGGGACCCTGTGATGTAGTCAGAAAATTGGAGATAAGTGAGTCCTTCAAATATTGCCACGAAATACCACCAATATGGCAGGAGCTTATTTCGTGGAATGGTCAGGAGGAATCAGAAGCCTCCAATCAATTTTCATACATGATCACAGGGTCCTTAAGGTTGGTAATACAGAACTATACATATAAAATTTAATATCCAGGTTTTATACATCGACCCACCGTGTGCAGTACCAAAACCTATACATTATTTAGGCACAATAAAAATTCCAAAGCTTTAACACAGCCACCTCTCTCACCATTCATAACAAAAATACCATAACAATTAGTGGCAGATCCTCTCTTAGCACTGCCTCGTAACCCCCCCCCCCAACCCCCGTCGCCCCCCCCCCCCGACCCCCATCCCGGACTCCTAATCATCACACCATTCCCACCAGCTTTACCGTCCTAATTACGTGAGCAAATAACCCGGTAATTAAACATATGGGAGAGAGACTTTGTGTGGGACTTACCCGGAGCTTATGCCTGGTTTTGGGGGGGGCAGGTCCAGGTTTTAATTATGTAGGCTGTGTTCTGTTGGTGTGTGTGTGTGTAATTGTTGTCCAGATTTTCATTTTTATTTTAGTAATTTTTCGAGTTATTTTATCGTGTGTGTTGTGGTGGGGGGGGGAGGTTACCTTTTGTTCAGATTTTCATTTTTATTTTAGTCAATTTTCGAGTTAATTTTATCGTGTGTGGGTGGGGGAGGGGGGGTATTTTTTGTCCAGATTTTCATATTTATTTTAGTTCAATTTTCGAGTTATTATATCGTGTGTAGGGGGGAGGGGTTACTTTCTGTCCAGATTTTCATATTTATTTTAGTCAATTTTCGAGTTAATTATATCGTGTGTGTTGGGGGTGGGGTACTTTTTGTTCAGATTTTCATATTTATGTCAGTCATTTTTCATGTTACTTTATCTTGTTTTTGTCGCGAGGGAAGGAGAAAAAATATTGCCACGAAAGCATACATGCAGTCTACCAATTGAAATATTTAACGAAAGCAAATGTTAATCGAAGGGAAATTACTAACATTACACGGGCTACTGAATTATTGTACTGCGGATTGACTTTCCTCGTCACATAAACCAGCTTATCATTTTTTCCTTAAGGAGGTACTACTGTATTATAGCATATATATTGTTTTGGGTGGTAAATCTGGAGCAAATGATTCCTCCAAACTATTTCCAGGCAACAGGATACCACTATATTTATTCATGTGGGTCATTTTCCTGGCATACTTTGGAGGAATCAAGGTGCTCCAGTCTATTAAAAGTATACTATCCTCTTAATTGATCATATAGCTTTTCTCAGGCGATCATATTATTTTTTTCTCATCACAAGGCAACAAACAAACACAGTTATATTCACCCTAGAGAATTTTTTCATCTGTCGATCGATATATTTTTCCTTTTTTTTTTTCTTCTTCTTTTCTTTAAAGGGGTAGTATACTTTTGATATATTGGAAAGTCTTGATTCCTCCAAAGTATGCCAGGAAACAGGACCAAATGAGCAAAAAATAAATAATGGTGGCATGTTGCTTGGAATAGTTAGGGGAAATAATTTACTCCAGATTCACCAAACAATATCTTCCTTTTCATATCATGCAATTTTATATAAACCATGCATGTACGTATAGATTTTATGCTTCCTCAGTAATGCGATTTTTTTCTCAATTATTCTTATTTTTATTTCAGTAATATTTTATTTTATGCTTCCTCAGTAATGCGATTTTTTTTTTTTCAATTATTCTTATTTTTATTTCAGTAATATTTTATTTTATGCTTCCTCAGTAATGTGATTTTTTTCTCAATTATTTTTATTTTTATT
Source organism: Petrolisthes cinctipes (assembly GCA_033782935.1). NCBI lineage: Eukaryota > Metazoa > Arthropoda > Malacostraca > Decapoda > Porcellanidae > Petrolisthes > Petrolisthes cinctipes. The sequence continues at coordinate 15,620 of JAWQEG010007428.1, forward strand.
TATTTTTCCATTCATCATTTTTATTCTAATTTGATTTCCCCTTCTCAAACGCTCATACCCATAGCGCAACAGTCATCCCAACCACCATCGGAACCAACCGAACGAGATATCCAAATATTTACAACTCTCTCTCTCTCTCTCTCTCTCTCTCTCTCTCTCTCTCTCTCTCTCTCTCTCTCTCTCTCTCTCTGTTTTGAGTGGAGTGATTATATATTGAAACTCTCTCTCTCTCTCTCTCTCTCTCTCTCTCTCTCTCTCTCTCTCTCTCTCTCTCTCTCTCCTGGTTTTGAGTGGAAGGATTACACATTACAAGCGGTGGGTGGGTGAGTGGGAGTGAGGGAGGGATGCTGCTATCAGAGGGTCCTTGAGGGATGGTATATAGGTGTAATAAGGTAGCGACGGCCTCCCTCCACCACGGGGCCACTAAACATGTCCACATTGGGCCAGTAAGGTGGACCACACACACACACACACACACACACACACTCTCTCTCTCTCTCTCTCTCTCAGGGATTAATATTATGATTTCAAAGCCTCGACGGGACACTTGGTACATTTTAAGAGGAGTTTGATATTATTATTATTATTATTATTGTTATTTATTTATATTGTTATTATTGTTTATTTTATTATTATTAAAATTATTGTTATTATTATTATTGGTATTATTGTTATTGTTATCATCATTGTTATTATTATTATTATTATTATTATTATTACTATCTTTTTATATTATAATATTATTATTATTACTATCTTTGTAATTTTTAGTAATCAATATGGTTTTAACAGACGGTTTAACCTTTTATAATATTTATTAAAAGCAAATACCGGTACATAATTATAATGTTAACGTTATTACTGCAGTGTGTTTACTAACGACCAATTTATCGTGGTATGTATATTTTTAGCAGACACAAAATTGCAACAACTGAATCAATATACAGTATGGCAAAATTCTTAAGAAACCACAAATATAGGATTAGGTTTGTATGGGTAACTCTACTCCTCAGCCACTGTCGTCGCCTGTATGTTATCCTATATCCTATCAGCCAATTTATTACCACACACTCAAATAACTTCATGTCGCAACAACACACAGATGCCCGGGTGTGGACAGGCTGCCCATGGGTACTTATATTACTCTAAGGCGCTCTGAGGTATAGGGATAGTGGTTAGGGGCGTGTATGGTGGATGGGTGGGTGGCAGGTATATAAGGTACAGGAGGCTAGATAATTATGTATATAGAGTGGGACTGGTATACTTGGTGGAGTCTATTGTGTTAAGGGGACCCTGAATGTGATGTAGTTAGAAAATTGAAGATAAGTGAGTCCTTCAGATATTGCCATGAAACACCACCACCTATATGGAAGGAGCTTGTTTCGTTGCATGACCAGGGGGAATCACAAGCCTTCAATTTTCATACACGATCACAGGGTCCTTAAGATGAGATGTGTTGTTGTTGTTGTTGTGCAAGGGTAGAATGGTTGAAATGTTTATGCTATGCTGTGCTGAGAGGTATGATACATGGACCGAAGATCTTTTTTTTTTCTTTTTTTTGTAACTAAAGAGTGCGTTGTTGTTGGAGTTATGTATTGGTAGCATGCATGGTTAATAGAAGAAAATGTGGCTGGCAGGAGATAAGATTTGTTTTGAAGTAGATAGGGTAGGAGGTATATAGGTTATTGTATACGGGCCCGTGTGACAGGATGCAAAGGATGTATTGTTGTTGATGGTAGAATCTGGGAGGAGGAGTAATTGGTATGGTGTTAAATAATTATTACAGCAGGTATATTTTGTGCAGTAAAAGATACATACAATAGTAGGAGGTACTTTATGATGCAGGTGAAAAGATGAGTAATTCTATAGGTTTATATTATTGGTGATAAGATCTGTAAGGAGGAATTGTGTGTATGTATAAAGGATATCACAGCAGCTGGAATAATTACTCCTGAAGAAGGTATATATACGGTATAGGAGGTATGGAACATGTGGCAGTGGACAGGTCGAAGGGTCATATCCGAGCGAGAGTCGAGGCGCCATTAAAGTAATGACATTAACTAAATTTGGTGTAATATAAACGACCCCTCCCCCACACGCCCCCTTGTGCCTTGCCTTCGAGGGGCCAGATTCCCCACAGGCACAGAGAGGTGAAGGGGAGACAAGGAAGGTTCAGAAGAGGAATTGAAGGAAGGGAGGAAAAGGGAAGGGAATTAGTGAGTATGTGTGTGTGATGAAGATGATGATGATGTGAGAGCATGAATTAAATTTTGTTTGTGAGGCTGTACTTGTGTTTGTGTGTATGTTTATATGTTGACATGAGTGTGTTTGTATTAGTGTGTGTGTGTGTGTGTGTGTGTGTGTGTGTGTGTGTGTGTGTGTGTGTGTGTGTGTGTGTGTGTGTGTGTGTGCCAGCTAGTATGAGGGGGTGTGAGTGTGTAAGTGTGAGAGGGGATGTAAGGGAGAGTGAGTTCGGGGGTTTGAATTCCCTTGAGGTCTCTCTGGCTAAACTTTTGACTAGGGAAGGGAGGACGAGAAGTGCGACCGAAGGATATAGGAGAGAGAGAGAGAGAGAGAGAGAGAGAGAGAGAGAGAGAGAGAGAGAGAGAGAGAGAGAGAGTGAGAAAGAGAGAGAGAGAGAGAACAAGGAGGAGAAATAATGAAGGAAAGGGAAGAGATATAGAGAAGGAAAGGGAAGAGAGACAGAGACAGAGGGAGGATGATACAGTGAAGGAAAAGGGAAGAGAGACAGAGGATGAAACAGTGAAGGAAAAGAGAAGAGACAGAGAAAGACGGAGGATGAAACAGTGAAGGAAAAGAGACAGAGAGACAGAGAGAGACGGAGGATGATACAGTGAAGGAAAAGAGAAGAGAGACAGAGATAGAGGATGATACAGTGAAGGAAAAGAGAAGAGACAGAGAGAGACAGAGGATGATACAGTGAAGGAAAAGAGGAGAGAGACAGAGACAGAGGGAGGATGATACAGTGAAGGAAAAGAGACAGAGAGACAGAGAGAGACAGAGACACAGGAAGGAAGGAAGGAAGGAAGGAAGGAAGGGAGAATTTCTGGCTCAGTCCGGCTTGACCATCCAATAACCAAGATCCGGGTGAGCCAATTCAGCTCCAGACTAATTTATTCTCGTCCCCTCTGAGATTGTTCATTTATCGTAGGGGGGAGGTGGGGGGGGGGGGGGGGGAGGGGGGAGGGAGGAGAGGCAGGGAGGATAAGGAAGAAATAGGGAAGGGAAGAAGAGCTAGGGTTGCGAGATGATGATGATGATGATGATGATGGAAATAGAGAAGGATCGATAAGTAAGAGAGAGAGAGAGAGAGAGAGAGAGAGAGAGAGAGAGAGAGAGAGAGAGAGAGAGAGAGAGAGAGGTGGAAGAAAGGGACACTAGATTGACGTTGGGATAAGATGTGAGCGAGTGAGTGAGTGAGTGAGTGAATGAGGGAGGAAGAGAGAAGAAAGGAAATCAACACCCTAAACAACTGATAAATAAAGAAAAAATGGATTAAAAGAACAAAGAAATATACAGACTCGAAGTAAAAGGACAGCAAAAAATCACATACACACACACACACACACACACACACAAACACACACACACACACACACACACACACACACACACACAGACACACACACACACACACACACACACACACACACACACACACACACACACACACACACACATACACAAACACACACACACACTTAATAAAAAACAACAAAACACTCAATATAACCAGATGCAGAAGGTAGAAGTAGAGGCCCAAGAACAAACAATAAACAACACAACACAACACAACAACAGGAGGGAGACAGATCAAAACAAGACACCCACGACCCCCCCCCCCCCCACCTTACAGCATCGGCATCATACTGCAGGAGAAAGCTTTTGGAGAAGAGGAGAGAAGAGTGTAGGGGAGAGCTGATGTCGATTGGCTTGAGCTGTATGTAGCCTATAGTGAAGTTGGTATGGTATTTGTATATTATATGGTAGTGTTGTGTTATTGGCCATAAGAATTCGTACACACGTTGTTGTTAGTTTTCGAGGGCTTATAATCAACATGTAGAAAATGTAACACTACGTAACTGCAATATAGCATTATTATTATTATTATTTAGGTTTCTTGTTTTGCTCTTACCGAGTCACTTGGTAGACCATTCATTGCAGTACTTTGAAACCAGGGAAAGGATACACAGAAATGAAATGGGGTGATGTGTGTGCCTAATGCAGAGGTTGTTGTTGTAGTAGTAGTAGTAGTAGTAGTAGTAGAAGTAGTAGTAGTAGGGGTAATAGTAGTAGTATCAGTAGTAGGGGTAGTAGTAGGGATAGTAATAGTAATGGTAGTAGTAATATCAGCAGTAGGGGTAGTAATAGCAGTAGTAGTAGCAGTAGTAGGGGTAGTAGTAGTAGTAGTAGTAGTAGTATCAGCAGTAGGGGTAGTAATAGTAGTAGTAGCAATATCAGCAGTAGGGGTAGTAATAGTAGTAGAAGTAGTAGTATCAGCAGTAGGGGTAGTAGTAGTAGTAGTCGTAGTGGTGGTGGTGGTAGTAGTATTGTTGTTGTTACGGCGCGTGCCCCGGCCCTGTTTTTGCTGTATTTGTTTGGGTTTGTACGGTAATGAAACACGCTTGTCCTCTGCTACTTGTCTCGGTTTTTTTCAACGTGTGTTTTGGATACGAAAAGGGATGATCTGGTCAACATATTTTTTTTTCCTCTCTTTTTTTCTAGTTGCAAGCGTTCGTTGTCATAAGTCTGTCGAGATAACAGTATGTAAAATTTGGTATAAATATTAGTTTTAGTTTGCACTGAAAGATAAGTCGCTTTGGTTAGTACTGCGCCTGGATAGAAAACTTCCTATAACTTTGAAAATTTATTTACTACATATCGGTGGTGATCGATATACTGCATGCTTTATTGAGTGACTATAATTATGATTAATTATATACGGAGGAGGGTAATTAATCTTGTGTATATTTTTTACGAACCGAATAACCTCAGTGCAATGACATCTTTAATTGTTTGATCCATATAATATTTTCCCATAATGTAGTGTAGTGTATTAATTTTTTTAACCTCATTTTTGCTTGCTTCCAATTTAATGATACGCGATTAGCTCAACAGGTTGCAATGAAGCATCAATAACCAAGAGAACAGTGAAAATATATGTGTGCAGTGGCTATTAACCAATACAGAAGTTGCTTAATTAATTACTAGTAACCCAGAAACAAACAACCACAGTGACCGGGACATTTTGTTTGCTCACACCGATGGGTTTTTTTGTGATATCCATGGAAAAGGAGTTACTGACGAATGAAAAGTATGGAATTGTTGGTGAGGCGAAATGAAGCGGATGTAAGCGCGAGTGAGAGTTGGTTTGGTAGGTTTGTGCTGTCAGTGTCCGTCGCGGCAAACGTCCCCTACCTACTATACGCTGTGTTTATACTTCTGTGTCGCCCCTCCTGTGTTATGGCTGGCCTCTCTTGCCATTGAAACCAAGTCGCTAATTAAAACCACCCTTTAACTGTATTGTGGACAGTACTGAAAGATAATACATAGAACAGTGGCTCAGTTAAGGACCAAAACAGTGTCTATGTAGCAGGCTGGACGGGAGGGTGAGACTGGCCGCTTGGAACGATACGATGGCAGCAAGGTTTGAAAGCAAGTACACCTTCCCTCCTTCCTCTATCTGTGCGTCGGAAATTATGGAGTTGGATCGCCTCTATACACAAGTGACCGATTTATATATACACGAGTGAAAATACCCACGTAAGGACCCAAGCTATCCATACATCCATACACCTAGCTAGCCAGTGCCGCAATAATCCTCCTCCAGTGTATAGCGGTGCAGTCCAAGGGGTTACTATGAGGTGAGGCGTGTAAGGGGCAAGGGGTGAGGCGTGCGGGTAAGCGGTCGTAAACCAGCTGGAGGCGTGGATATACCGGTACGTGTCGGAGTGAGAGGGAGAGTCAGGCAGCGAGCGGCGGAGAGACGGACCCCAGCTGAAGGAAGCAAGCTGTAGCGGTGTTTGTGTGTGTGTGTGTGTGTGTGTGTGTGTGTGTGTGTGTGTGTGTGTGTGTGTGTGTGTGTGTGTGTGTAATAAGGACCTCATTACATACACACACACATGAACATATACACAATCATTATTATTTTGCACTCGGAAAAATAATTACACTGTTTGCTGATCATCCATCCCTTTTCCTTCTTGTACTCTTATTCCTGGATGATTCTCACCCTCAACCAATGACCCAATTCTTAACTTTCTGTTTCAAAGGCTTAATTAATCCTCTTAACCTTCCTTTTCAAAGCCTAATTAATACATGTGCTCTTACTATAACGCAAAATCGAGTGTGTTTAGTATAATTATCTAAGTTTCGCCCTTCATTTACTCCTGTTCTGACCTACATCTCTCTTTCTTTATGGTTGTAGCAATCTATGTAACTTTTCAAAATCCATAAGTTCGTGATCCGGGACAATCACTCTCTCTCTCTCTCCCTAAACAAGCTTCTTCTCCATCCGTCGTGTCTTTCTCATTATTGAACTATTTCTCGTTTTTTTTTTTTTTTTTTTACTTGTTTTTTATTTTTCCTCACTACAGTATATGACCCTTTCCCGCAAACCAACTCAGAACATTACCCTAATTTTTTTTTTTTTTTTTTTTTTTTTTTTTTCGTATTTATGGCTCTGTCGCCCCAACAGTCCTTTCCTACCACTCCTTCCACCAACTCTTCAGCTCCAAAAATGCCTTGCTTATCTCCGCCTCTGCTTTGTATATCCCTCCAGTTAGCCCTGACCTGCACACACCTTCTTATATTTTACCCTACCTCTTCCTCCAGCTTAATCTTTTCTTACTTCCACCATTACTTATTTTTAATTTATCTAATCCTATATATATTCATTTTTCTTGCCCTTTATTCTCCTCCTTGACGATATATGTAGCTATCTTTATTCCTACTGTACTCAGACTTAGTTCTACTTCATAGTCTTGCATCCTCTTCGCGTCCTCTCTCTCTCTCTCTCTCTCTCTCTCTCTCTCTCTCTCTCTCTCTCTCTCTCTCTCTCTCTCTCTCTCTCTCTCTCCATTTCCGTTCCATCTGCTCCTTCTCCGTTGACCGTCCCTCTTTCTTCTATTCACCGCGTACTTCTTTTCATCTATTTACATCCACTCCTTTCCACAACATTCTGCACCGTTCAATTCATTACACTCACACACACACACACACACACACACACACACACACACACACACACACCTCTACCGGCCTACATATTGGTCATAAAACCTCGCTTCTTTCTCCCTTTCCCTTCCCTGTCCTTTCTGAGTTCCGATCCTTCCTTCCTTCCTTCGCTCAGTTTTATGATTCCCCTGAACGAGTTGTTGGTGGTGGTGGTTTGGGAGATCCTAAATACAGAGCTGGTGATGTACTGTACACTGTCTCCTCCTGTACTTAAATCGACAGCTGGTGGGGCCTTCCTTACTTGTATATATCCTTCGATCCTTCCGTTCATCCTTCTTTCGATCCTTCCGTTCATCCTTCATTCGATCCTTCCGTTCATCCTTCATTCGATCCTTCCGTTCATCCTTCATTCGATCCTTCCGTTCATCCTTCATTCGATCCTTCTGTTCATCCTTCTTTCGATCCTTCCGTTCATCCTTCATTCGATCCTTCTGTTCATCATTCCTTCCTTCATTCATTCATCCTTCTTTCCTTCCTTCCTTTTCTCCGGGCACATCTAGAAGAGAACAAAGTGTGTAAGAAAAATTATATTGCGATATATATATATATATTTAAAAATGTATTAACTGCTAATAACAAATATATACGGTATGTATATTATTATTATTTTTTTTTAAATAGTTAGAATTAGCTTCGGAATTCAGAGATTATATGAATAATATTATGTATTTGTATATTTAAATGTAGTAATATTGTGTGTTCTGTGCAATGTTTACGGTAATATTTATGTTAGTACCAGCGTGTGTGTACAGTCACGAGCACTAATAAATATTCAGGTGTGCTTCGAATACCTAGTGAGTGTAAATAAAATGCACAATAAGATCTCCATTGAAATTACCTCGTTGGTGAATTGGTGAACTGTTCAAAGCTTCAACCAAAGCTGTATACTTATTAGTGCTCGTGACTGTACCAACGTGTGTGTGTGTACCAGCGTGTGTGTGTTATGCGTGTACCAACCAGCCAGCCATCAGCCAGCCAGCCATCTAGCGGGGTCTGTATACAACATCTCCCGTGGCGGCCTATACCGTATATACCTGAGCAGTATTTTTTCGCCGCGACGCGCTCGTTACCAGACCGGGTGTGTGGGGATTAATTTCATCTCTCTCTCTCTCTCTCTCTCTCTCTCTCTCTCTCTCTCTCTCTCTCTCTCTCTCTCTCTCATTTATAAATTGTAAAATATTTGTTTCCAGGATTAATTTGCGGGGCGTAACACTCCCACTGCGGATTCCAATTATATGCAGAGGAAAAATGTGCGTCCTCTCCCTGCCACCCCTGGATCTGATGATGATTACTTCTCTCAACAACATTTTCCCTTCATTTAGATTGAAGTGTATGTAGTGTGGATGGCTACAAGAGGAAGAGGAGGCAGGGGGGAGGGGGGGTTAGGAAGAGGAGGTGAAAGAAGGGGAGAAAAGAGAAGGAGAAGGAGGAGGATTAGGAAGAGAAGGAGGAGGAGGAGGGTTAGGAAGAGGAGAAAAAAGAGGAGGTGAAAGAGGGAGAGAAAAGAGAAGGTGGAGGAGGAGGAGGGTTAGGAAGAGGAGGAGGAGGAGGAGGAGGGTTAGGAAGAGGAGGAGGAGGAGCAGGGTTAGGAAGAGGAGGAGGAGGAGGAGGAGAAGAAGGAGGAGAAGTAAAGAGGAGGAGGAGGAGGGTTAGGAGGAGAGGACGGATAGGGTAGGAGATAAAATAAAAAAATGCTTCCCAAATTTATGTCGAAAAAAATTGGCGAAGTCTCTCGTCTTTTATGCAAAGTCGCGTCTCCATGAAAGTTTTAGCGTATGTTTTTTTTAACGGGTGTCGTCCATCATGGTAACTTTAGGGACCACCATCACCACTATCACCATCACCATTACCACCACGACCATCACCACTACCACCACCACCACCACCACCCCCACCACCATCACCACCACCATCAACATCACCATCACTATCACCCCCAATACCTCCCCCACCATCACCACCATCATCACCACTACCATCACCACCATCATCACCACTACCATCACCACCACCTCCACCACCACCACCATTTTCCAGTCCCAGAATTTTGCCTGAATATAAAAACTCATTATAAGGATATATAGACTAGCCACCCGCTGAAATAAAATCCAGAGTTATGACACCCTTGCTGTTTATTGAATGAATGCCTGGTTGGTTGGTGGACATTATTGTATATGCTGTGTTTATCCTTTGTATATGTGTATAGGGGGATAGAGGGTATAGCATAATTATCATAACTAACATGTTTACAGTTTACGTGTAAATTTAATGTGAATTGAATGAAAAGTAGTTATTTGCTTAAAGTCTACTGCAACTGAAAATTTGTTCATAATAATAATTGTCATAAATCTGCCAGCAATTATTTATTTACTAATGTCATTTATCGGTGTCATTATTACAATTCAACCTGAAAGAACATCAACCAACAATACATTATCTGACAGTGACCAGATCCATGGCGAATTAAGGTTCCCGAGGGCGCCGCTAGGGTGGAATGTCGCCCTCCGCCTGTGACACACCAAAATCTTGAAAAATAATTATACTTAAACTTAGACAAACTTGAGGAAAAGTAGCAATGTGAGAGATAGTTATTTTCTGCAATATTTTTTTTTACAGTGAGATATAATGTGAGATATAATTATTTTCTGCAATATTTTTTTTTACAGTGAGATAATTATAATGTGAGATATAATTATTTTCTGAAGTCATTTTTTTTTACAATTAAGGACCCTGTGTTTGTAGATGAGACTTGGTGGCTTCTGATTCCTTCTGACTATGCCATGAAACAAGCTCCTTCAATATAGGTGGTGTTTCATGGCACTATTTGAAGGACTCACTAAACATCCAATTTTCTGAACTATATCACGGGGCCCCTTGATATTTACAAATGAAGGTTACCATATTGCCATTCAAAGCTCTGTTGCAGATAATTAATTACAGTAATGCTTTCTCACCTGAATAGAAAGTTTAGTCAAGTAACGTTTACAGAACACCAATATAAAGAAAAAAAAAACTATTAATTTTGTTTATAGACATGAATTAAGAGAGCACCTTAATTTTCACTGATTCCTTACATGGTCGGGTTCATCTTATTGCTAGGTAATATTATTTGACAATTTTTTTTTTTTTTTTTACAATTTTTTTTTTTCCGGATGTGCGATATATAGTAAAAGCTTTTGAAAACAAGTACAGTAATGTTTAATGTATATATTTTTTTATGGCGTTTCGTATGTAGGCTAAAGGTAATTCTTGTACTTGTGTTTTATATATATTTTATTATATTTATTTATTATTATTATTATTTTTGTTTTTCATATTCAAAAGGCTAGTGATTCATAGAAAGTTTTAAATATGATAATAATGCACACACTGAACATAATTATTTTCACCAAACCTATATATTCGTTAAATCAATACCGATGCTTCAGTGCTGGTAGTCATGGCGTGGGAAAAAGTACATGTGTTTATATCTACATTTTTTTTTTTTTTTTTTTTTTTTTCAATTTTTAGTTTATTTATTTATTTATGGAAAAAAGTACATGTGTATATTTCTACATATTTTTTTCTATTTATATTTTATTTATATATTTATGGAAAAAAGTACATTTGTTTATTTCTATTTTTTTCCATTTTCATTATATTTAATTATTTATTTATTTTTTATTATTTAGACCGAAAAATTAATTCCTACAGTACCTTGGTATACTTTTTCACGGGATTACTTAATGGGACAGTATACTTTTGATAGATTGGAGCACCTTGATTCCTCCAAAGTATACCAGGAAACAAACCCAGAGGAAGAAAAATAATGACATCCCGTTGCCTGGCATAGTTTGGAGAAATCATTTGCTCCAGATTTACCACCCAAAACAATGTACAAGGATAATTTCTATTGGACGAAACACAATGAAACAGACTCCTTCAATCTATGTTACAAAACAGAAATATCTTATCCATATACCGATGTAATCCTTGTTTTCTGACACAGCTTGGATGAATCAGTGTATTATTTTCTCTGTAATGGACTCTACCTTTCTTTAATTATGGGCAGACACTTTTCACGATAAATTGGAAATGTAATGATTCCTCCAAAGTCGACCATGAAATAATTCCCATAATAGCAACATTGAGGTTGTTTGTTTCTTGGCACACTATGGAGGAATCAACAGCCCTTCAATAACTTTACCAACAATATCTTTTCCCTTAAATGTCAAGTTGTTAGCCAGCCTTAAGGTGGTAATTCTTTTTTGTTACATTGGAGTGCCTTTATTACTCCAATCTATGCTAGGAAACAGGACCAGAAGAGCAAAAGTAATGGTGTTTTGTTGCTTGGAATAGTTTGGAGGATTCAGTTTCTCCAGATTTACCAACACAAAATTTCCTCCTTAAGGTGAGGTTCTTCTGTTGGTGAATTGGAAGGTCTCTGATTCCTCCAAACTATGCCAAGAAACAGATCCCCTTTTATTACCACTGAGGGCGTCTGTTTTCTGGCATTTTTAGGAGGAATCAGTAGGCTTTTAATTTGTTAGGAGAAATTAATAGGCTTCCAATTTGTTAGGAGAAATCAGTAGGCTTCCAATTTGTTAGGAGAAATCAGTAGGCTTCCAATTTGTTAGGAGAAATTAATATGCTTCCAATTTGTTAGGAGGAATCAGTAGGCTTCCAATTGTTAGGAGGAATCAATAGGCTTCCAATTTGTTAGGAGAAATCTGTAGGCTTCCAATTTGTTAGGAGAAATCAATAGGCTTCCAATTTGTTAGGAGGAATCAGTAGGCTTCCAATTTTACCAACAAGAGAAACTCACATTAATTAACCTCTGCACCACCCAGTATCATTTTTTTCTTCCTTCCTCCCTCACAGGTGTTGCTTTCAGGTGTCCTCTTTAGCATCAGAATTAATTGACACGACATCTTTATAGCATATGGTAATTCGTTTCAGCCAGACTCTAAATATTTCGGTCATTTTCAGTATATATCCTCCTTTATTATCTTTTCATGTCGTATGAGTTTGTTTATCAACTTAAATTAAATCAAGTCGCCGTCATTAATATACTGTTGATGCCACAGTATAAATTAAAAGTTAATAATAATAATAATAATAATAATACTAATACTAATAATAATAATAATAATAATAAAAATGATAATAGTAATAATACTAATACTAATAATAATAATAATAACAATAATAACATTAATAATACTATTACTAATACTAATACTAATAATGATAATAATTACTAACTGTGTTGCAGATACTAATATTCAATTTTTTTTTGCTGAATCCTCAACAGAAATGTAGAGTAATTTTTTTATTATTTCTAAAGTTTATAGCTTCATATATTTAATTTTCTTTTTTATCCAGCTTACCTAAGAGATACTAACTACTCCTATGATACTATTCGATCTTAAATTGTAAGAGAGAGAAGGTTTGTTGGGTTGTGACAAGGCAGTGCGTGTGTGTGTGTCGGTTTCCCCTCGTTCCGTCGTCCCCTTACCTCCCATGTATAGAGATTTACGTCTTCTGTCCCTGCTCCCCTCACCTTCTCCCTTTTTCCCCTCACCCTTCGCCTGTCGTCTTTCCCTATACCACTTTTCCCCATTCTTACTCCATCTCCTATCCATTCTTCCCTGCCCCCTTCCTGCCACAACATCCTTCCCCTACAGTTTCCCCTCAGATATTTCCCCTCTATACAGTACTGCTAATTACTCATTCACTGTCTTGTTATTTACTTTAATTCAGTGGTTCCCCAATCTATTTCTTCCTTTTTTTTCCTTCAACTTCTCTCCTATATTTTTTTTCCTGACCCACTAGGTATCCTTTGCAACTTTTCCCTCCTCTTTTATTATCCTCTTAACCTTCGCCTATTGACTCTCTCCATCTTTTATAGTATTTCTTGTTTTCTCATTCTCCTCAGCTTTCCTTTCATTCTCATCCTCCTGTACAAGTCTGGCTTCCTCTACAGATGATTCTTTCCTTCCCATATTCTTTCCACTTCATATTCTTTCCTTCCCCCTCCATATTCTTTCCTTCCCCTCCATATTCTTTCCTTACCCTCCATATTCTTTACTTCCCTTCCATATTCTTTCTTTCCCCTCTTGAGTTCCCTTCCTCGGCCCCTCCCCTATCTCTTCAGCATCCCCTTCTTCTTCGTCGTTGTCCTCATCTCTCTCACTGCTCCCCCTCTCTGCTGTCACAAACGTCTGGTCCCGGTCGAAGCAAGTCGCACCACAAGCCTTGTTGGGAATCTGATGAGTGTTTGGGAGGCTGAGAATTACTGGAGGAGATGAGTGAACGAGGGTATCATTCTTCAAGGTGCCTCAAGGGTGTAAGAGGCTGTCTGCTTGCTTGGCCAGAATTGCTTGTACTTATGTGTAGTTGTCTATAGTTTCTAAGAGTGTTGCTGAGACGTTAACATTTTGTAATTCAACAAGAGTACGGTACTGTATAATATGTGGTAGAGTGGCAGATGATACGAAACTTGTGTCCGTGATTGCTTATTTGTAATTTCTAAATGTTTTTATATATTCATTTATTATTATTATTATTATTATTATTATTATTATTATTATTATTATTATTATTATTATTATTATTATTATTATTATTATTATTATTATTATTATTATTATTATTATTATTATTATTATTATTATTTGGGGGTATAGTTATGCGATCGTTAATATTGATACTTATATTCCGTCGTTGTATACTAGGTGTTGAACTTTGAGAACAGATATAGAATAGAAATAAAATTCTACCCGAGGAGTTGGAACGAAGGCTACACAGAGGATCCTAGAACCTGTACAGTCTAATGGAAAACACTAGGGATTATACAGTAGAAAATATTGTCTTTTACCTCTTTCTTCTTCATTGAGCTATAGAACACGAACGTACTATAGGCCTTCAGATATTTCTTGAGTATCTTTTATTCTTTTTTGTCGGTGAGTTCCAGATAAATAAACTCCTTACATGTACCCCAACACCATTGCCACCTCCACCACATATAGCAACTCTTTCTTTCCCTGCTTTGCCTTCCTTCCTCCCTCCTTCTTTCTCATCACTACTATACCTCCATCAGAGAAAGAGAGAAATAGACCCACAGAGAGAGAGAGAGAGAGAGAGAGAGAGAGAGAGAGAGAGAGAGAGAGAGAGAGAGCAACACCAAGGAGGGAAGACAGGGGGAAAGAGAGTGAGGGAGGGGTAAGAAAAACTTGTACCGATAATTTCTGCAGCACGACACATCTCCAGCCTTTGCTTAGTTATCGATATCACATGCCAGGCCAATGACGGCGCCGTTACTCTTGGCCAACCACCACCACCACCAACACCACCACCACCACAACACTCCTAGGAACACAGAGAACGACACACACACCAGGAAAGGAAGGAAGGAAGGTGCGTGGTGGTGGTGGTGGTGGTGGTTGTTGGTGTGATATTGATGCAGTCAGATTCTCAAGTCGTGTAAATAAGGTGGGATACTGCTAATGATTAGTAATGTAGGTCACAGTTGTAGTACAGTATAATTATTTGGGTAGTGATGGTAGATATTTGCTAAACATTAACTGTAGCTGATGATTATGATGCGTTTGTGAAGAATTAAAGTTATTTTTTGCGAGAGATACTAATAACGATAATAATGAGGGATGTTCTAAAACGTTGATATTGAGTGGACATACAGATGTTTTTTACAGATATAATTATGGTGTTTGTAATTGTAGGAGAGATCTTCATATGTCAAGATGTGGCGGTGGGGACTGAAGGGTTAATGATAATGGATGTAAAGGCAAATAATAGTGCTTGCGATTACGAGTGATTCACCTAATTACATATAAGTTAATTAAAGGGGGGTGGTAATTGTATGGTACAGTCGAGGCACATAGTCCTTGACCGGGTGTGTAAGGTCAAAAAAGGTCTGGACAAGGACTATTAGCCGCGACTGTGCATTATTTTCACTGTCATTTTGAGCTGGACACTTTTCTAGACCGTTTCATTTGAAGGTGTTGTAGGACTATTGACCATGAGTGTATGAGTAAGACGTGAGTGTATGAGTAAGACGTGTGTGTATGAGTAATAAGATGTGAGTGTATGAGTAATAAGATGTGAGTGTATGAGTAAGACGTGAGTGTATGAGTAAGACGTGAGTGTATGAGTAAGACGTGAGTGTATGAGTAAGACGTGAGTGTATGAGTATATATACGTGTTGGTGGTGTTGTGGTGCCGATACGATGATGAGTAGCAAGTCTAGTTACGATGAAAGTAGAAGTGGAAAATTCTATATACTGTGATGGGTGTGTGTGTGTGTGTGTGTGTGTGTGTGTTGATGAGTAGCAAGTCTGGTTATGAAGAGAGTAGAAGTGGAAAATTCTATATTGTGTTGTGATGGTTGTGTGTGTGTGTGTGTGTGTGTGTGTGTGTGTGTGTGTGTGGTTACGATGAGAGTAGAAGTGGAAAATTCTATACTGTGATGGTTGCATGTGTGTGTGTGTGTGTGTGTGTGTGTGTGTGTGTGTGTGTGTGTGTGTGTGTGTGTGTGTGTGTGTGTGTGTGTGTGTGTGTGTGCTGGATTGTTGCACCATATAGCCAATGTGGATAGGGATAATATATTGCAAGCAACCACATGCATTCTTGTGTGGATTTGGTGGTGGTTAACGAAAGACGTGTGTGTGTGTGTGTGTGTGTGTGTGTGTGTGTGTGTGTGTGTGTGTGTGTGTGTGTGTGTGTGTGTGTGTGTGGTTACGATATTGGATTGAGACTGGTGGTGTTGTGGCCTTGTTTTGGTCCCGTTTGTGGTCATCTCGAAATCTCAACCCATTCCCCCTCCCTCCTCATCGGTATAGTAGGTAGGTAGGTAGATAGGGAGGTTGATAGGTTGATAGGTAGGTAGCTAGGTAGGTAGGTTGGTTGGTAGGTTGGTAGGTAGGTTGGTTGATAGGTAGGTTGGTATATAGGTAGGTAGGTAGATAGGTTGATAGATAGATAGGTAGGTAGATAGGTTGATAGGTAAGTAAGTAGGTAGGTAGGTAGGTAGGTAAGTAGAATATACGGTGGTGGTCAGTAATGGCTATAGAAGTGGTGTTGGTGGTGGTGTTGCGGTGTGATGGTTGTTTTCCTACATTAATCATTGCCGTCGTCGGATCATCTGGACACCCCGAGTATATATATGAGAGGGATATATGTGGACACCGCTCAGTACTGGAGGGATATTGAGATGTTTGGGACACCTGTGTATTGGAGGGATATTTGGGACACCTGAGTATTGGAGGGATATTTGGGACACCTGAGTATTAGAGGGATATTTTTGGGACATCTGAGTATTGGGGAGATTTTTGGGACACCTGAGTATTGGAGAGATATTTTAGACACCTGAGTATTGGAGAGATATTTTGGGGACACCTGAGTATTGGATGGAATTTTTGGACACCCGAGAATGAGTAGGATGATATTATAGACATATTGAGAATAGGAGGATATTATATTGATGACGCCGATGAGAGAGAGAGAGAGAGAGAGAGAGAGAGAGAGAGAGAGAGAGAGAGAGAGAGAGAGAGTGAGAGTGAGAGAGAGAGAATGATGATGAGTGGGACAGGTGAGGTTATCATGATGCTTGACAGGTGTGTGGATGATGGGATGTGGGTGTTGGTAAGTGCATGCATGGGAATGGTATGTATGTACAGTCGTCTTCAGGAATTCGTATACATCACTATAAACATCAAGAGTTCGTAATTACTAGAAAATTTAGTATACTTTGATTTCCTAACACCAATTTTTTTAAGTAATGTTCTTTTCCAAATACTTTTATCCGTCAGCAGAATAATGTCTACAGTATGTGAATAATAATAATAATAATAATAACACCTTTTAACCGCTTGAGGAACTTCAACAACAACAACACCTTTTAACCAATGCTCTGTACGAATTCTTGAGGCCGACTGTACTTGTGTGACTGTATGTATGTATGTATGTATGTGTGCATGAGTGCGTTTGTGTGTGCACTAGTATGCTCGAGTGATTTTTTTTTAAGTGCTAAAAGTGTTGTGAGGGACAGTAAAATGTTATGGTTTGTGTAATTAGTGGATTAAGTTGTGATTGATTGATTGATTGATTGATTGATATTAGGCGCCGCAACAGCGAGGTCATATAGCGCCAAGAAAGAGGTGGATAGAGAGGTGAGACAGCAAGCAGGAAGGAAATAGAAAGAAGAAAAGGACAGTTGAAGATTATGTTGTGAGAAGAAGGATTGGATTCTAAGTTTGTCAGACAGATGTGAAAGCTGTGTGAAGCGGGCATTAATGTTATGAGAAATACAGTTATGGAATAATGACCACATTACACTTGTCATTCCTTTAGCATGACAGACAGGAGTTTTTTATGGAGTAAACTAATTATCTATGGTGGGTTCTTGGCAATGATTTATTTATATTGTAAGAGACAAAGTAGTAGTAGAAGGTCATTGCTCCTCTTGAAGTTATTCTAGGACAAAAAAAAAAATATATTAAATAATGAATTATAATACTTACAAACTCGTGAATAGTTAGTTGTATTGTGAAATGAAACACTATGTATCCTATGTATCCTGTAATGATCCTAGTAATTGGGGATTATACTGTATATAATAATATTTTGTAGTTGTCATCATTTAACTACTTTAAATAATGAGGGAAAGGGCATAGGAACTAATGACAAACAGTAAGTGAATAATTAAGCTTTAACCAATTTTTAAGTGACCATTATAAGAATCTAAAAATAATAGTAATGTTAAGAGTATGGTGTGTAGTCTACAGTAATGACCCCATTGACATAGTTCACCCCCCCCCCCCACACACACACCCCAAAAAAAGTGAGTGAGTGAGAGAGGAGGAGTGTAATGTCACGACACATGAATGAGGTATGACAGGGGACTGATTAGGTATGTCTTAGGGATGGAAGTTATTTATGGCCCTGCTTAGATTCTGGTTACAAGGAGAGAGAGAGAGAGAGAGAGAGAGAGAGAGAGAGAGAGAGAGAGAGAGAGAGAGAGAGAGATGTAGTATACAAGTGAGGGTGCGTGTATATGTATGTGTGCATGTGTGTGTGTAGATATATGTGCATGTGCATTACATAAATATGGTGTGTGTTTCTGTGTGAGGTGTGTTTGTGTGAGGTGGGTGTATGTATGTATATATATTTGTGTGTGTGTGTGGTGTGTATATGTGTGTGTCTATGTGAGGTGTATGTATGTATATATATATATATATATATATATATATATATATATATATATATATATATATATATATATATATATATATATATATATATATATATATATATATATATATATATATATAAATGTTTGTGTGTGAGGTGTGTATATGTGTATGTCTATGTGAGGTGTGTGTGTGTGTGTGTGTGTGTGTGTGTGTGTGTGTGTGTGTGTGTGTGTGTGTGTGTGTGTGTGTGTGTGTGTGTGTGTGTGTGTGTGAAGTGTGTGTGTGTGTCTGGGTGATGGACATGTGGTAGGGGTCCTTCCTGATAACTGTTGACGTGGGTATACTCTACTCGGCCCTCTTAAGCTGGCCCTCGTCCCTCTCCTGACAGTCTTGCCTCTCTCTCTGCTTCACTCCTGACGGGGCTCCCTTCTTCTCTCCTGACAGCGGTCCTACCTTTCTCTCTCCTTTTCACTGCCGGCTGGCCTCCCTCTCTCCCTTCTTCACTCCCCTCCTTCTCAGTCGACGGCCCATCTCTCTCTCTCTCTCTCTTTATCCGTTTCACTCCCTATCTCCTCTTTTCTCTTGTCCTCTCTAGACAGGCACCCTTCTTTCCCTGATTCACGCCGGAACCTTAAGCCATTTTGTTTGGCGAGAGTCGACAAAGTACTCGATTATGAGGCACATCCGGACCGGCCCCGCCCACGCCATAACCGGAATCATGCCCAACCGGACCCATAACCGGCAAGCAGGGTAGGACTCACAAGGTAATATCCTCCCCGCCTGGTGATTAATCTATTTACCAGTCCACTCATTCATAACACTCCGATTACCCTCCGCCATGATTTATCCGATATACTCATGGTGAATAAAAGGACTCACTGGGCCTCGGTGAATAAGTGGATATACACCTCAGTGATGAATGAGCTCGTATGCCTCATTATGAGGAAGCCCCCCCTCCCCCCTTGATAAATACACCCACCTCCTTACTTCCCCTCCTCCCTCCATTTATACTCCTGCATAAACTGATAATGTGATTACTAACTAAGCTCATGGGGTGTTGATGAATGAGCCAAACATGCAGGTGATGAGTTGGGGGGGAATGGAAATAATAGTAGCCTCTATAGTCAGTATTCTCAAAAGGGGTGTGCAAGGAGAAGCAATGTGTGTTGCAAACCGGTGTATGTCAGCGTTTTGGGACCAGTTGTTGTTGTTGTTGTGTGAAATTTCTTGGTGAGTCTCGTCAGCAAGATATATATGCCATTGTTTGTTTCATATTTACTGAATTTTTTCGTGTCCACTGTATACACAAAATGAGGAGAAAACGCGACTGAAAAGAGCTGGATATCAAACCAATAGAAACTGTTAACTGACCAATGTAAGTAATTCAGTAAGTGTCAGATCTGTTACTCATGCATGAAGTTCTTAGGCATGAAGGTGTAGGAGTTCGCGGAGAAAGGGAAGGCTACGTGTTAGTCCAAACTGTGTTGCAAAACAGATACATTACTAGTGATATATTGAGGTAGAGTTTGTCTGTTTCCTCGTATAGTTAGGAGGAACCAGTAGCCTTTGAATACACCCACCACATAAACACCCAAGCCCCTTATATAAATAAATAATGAACGGCATTGGTGACCAAAAATATATAGAGGGAATAATATAGGACTCGTATACCATGATATCCTTTGGGGTCATTCGTACGGCTATATAATATGTGCCTTGGGCCATGAAACATCCTGGAGGCGGATAAAAGGGGGCACCAATGTGACTCAAATAATGCCCCTAATTCGAACCATGCCCCTGGGTGATTGATTCTGTGCCGGCGATGACTTGCTTAACCCGAACTGATGAGGTTGTGGGTTAGTCGGGGAAGTTGGAGTGTGGGAAGGAGTCGGGGGAGTGGAAGACAGAGGTGAAGAATGGATTATCTAGTTGTAGGCTAGTTAGTAATTTAAGAAGAGTTGATACAGAAACCTTAGATAGTAATTTAAGAAGAGTTGATACAGAAACCTTAGATAGTAATTTAAAAAGAGTTGATACAGAAACCTTAGATAGTAATTTAAGAAGAGTTGATACAGAAACCTTAGATAATAATTTAAGAACAGTTGATACAGAAACCTTAGATAGAAATTTAAGAACAGTTGATACAGAAACCTTAGACAGTAATTTAAGAACAGTTGATATAGAAACCTTAGATAGTAATTTAAAGAAGAGTTAAAAAGTCTTGTATGGTAATCGACGAGGAGATGGATGATAAAAAAAACGCTAGAGAGTGAATCAAGACCAATTCATTATGGTACTGTACCGCCATAATCAAATATCCACCGACACTTTCCTTCCATCGTAGTAAATATCTTGATAATAAAGAACAACACATGTATGATTTTGCAGCACCTCATAGTAATAATTGAGGGGATTGAGTTGACGTAAGGTGTTGTTGTATGATTATATTTTGATATGATACTGATTTATTTGCAAGACGGAAGGAAAGTGTCGGTGGTTATTTGATTGTGGCTGTACCTTAGTTATTTATTGAAGAAGAGATTGTAATTAATAGAGACACTTTAGATGGAGTCGTGTTGGTGTTCTGCTTCTATTAATACCAGATAAAATAAATATTCCATCAGACACAGCATGCAAACCCTCACGGAACAACCCAAGTGAAGCCTCAGAGCAAGAAATATCTCTTCGTTAACACACACACACACACACACACTTATTTATCCAAACCCCATTCGATCATAGAAAAAATACCATAACTATACAGGTACCTCTCTTATTGTCCTCTTCCAACACGTGCCCTCCAATATACACGTGGTCAAAGATACTCACAAATACCAGTCCATAGAGAAAGCGGTTCACACACACACACACACACACACACACACACACACACACACACACACACCGGTACCCGCAAGGACGCAAACACTCTCGCCCAACACCGCTATACATGCCATATTCAGGCCCAAAACTTGCTCCGACCGGCCGCCGCCTCCCACCCGCCCGCAACCCTCATCGCTCCCTCCCCTCCCTCCCTCTGGCGGTATCTGGCAACTGGTTTGTTTACCTGTGACGTCACTCTTCTTCCCCCTCCCTCATCTTGTCTCCTTGCGTGCCTATTTATTAATTATCGTTATAGTATACTGGCTAAATCAATAAGTAACTTTCTTTCGATTTGTACCCTCTATTATAGTTAACTTCCATTAATTAATTTGTTGCTGGAGTGAATTTAAATAACTCTTGGGTGCTAAATGTCAATAGTATACAGTATATTGTCACTCTGGCTTGACCCAAGTTTTGCTACTTCTCGCGACTTCCTTTCACCTTTAGCTCTATCAAAGTCTGAGTCGAATCCTCACACCATGGTTTGCTTCTTTATCCCTGTTCTGTTGACGGAATAAAAAGTTACTATTACTAAGATTTTGTCAATATACTGTGTTTAGTGATGAGGGAAATTTTTATCCAAATACATCGACACTTAAACATTGATTACTTACTGTCACCTTTGTCTTGTCTCCACACGGACCATTCCATTTTTTATTTTTTTTTTTTATTTTTTTTTTTTAACCTACGCTGAGGACAAAATTATCATCACTCCCATGTACTACCATTTTCTGTAACAACCATCACTACCATTGTTGATACCACTACCATTTTTCTGTAACCACCATCACTACCAGTACCAATTCCTTTAACCACCATCACTATATACCACTCTTTATACCACTACCTACCATTATCTGTAACCACCATCACTACCATTTGTGCTACCACTACCAATTCTTGTAACCACCATCACTACCACTTTTGATACCACTACATACCACCATTATCTTTAGCCAACATTACCACCAAGGCTTTAATAATACCACCATTACCACCACCACCACCACCACTTTTAATACCACCATTACCACCACCACCACCACTTTTAATACCACCATTACCACCACCACCAACACCACTATTATCGATACAACCACCTCCATCACTCCGACCACCACCACCAAGTGCCTAATGACTCCCAAAGGACCTTCAAGACGCGAGGTAACATTGTCCCATATGAAGTGATTACACGATAGGGAGTATACGAGGAAGGACAGAGAGAAGGATGATGATGCGAAACAGAGGGGGATGTATGTATGTACTGTATTTTTGTGGGGGATGAAGACGAGGTTAAAAGGGAGGAGGAGGAGGGAGGTGAATGAGAAGGAGGTGATGAGGGTAGGTACGGGAGAATATGGGTGGGGTAAATGAGAGGAAGGCTGACGGGAGAGAAATGATTAAAAAAGAAAAAGAAAGGAAAGTAAACATGCAAAGAAAACCGAAAGTGGAATTACCGTACACAAAACAAAATAGATCCCGGACTGAATTAATTAAGGAAAGGACAGCATACAAATGGAAATACATATATAAATAAACCAAAGACTATAGTATTTAAGAGGATGAACAACAAGAGTGAGTATAGGATAATTGGGACGAGGAGTGGAGAAAATTACCAAAGCCCCCTAATCACTCGAATTAAAGGAGAGAACAAGGGGCGCGTAGACCCCTCTATATCTCCCACGCCCCTACTTCCCTTGGGGGCTGTCCTGAGGGTTGAGGGGGACTGGGGGTAAAGAGAACCAAAGAGAGAGAGAGAGAGAGAGCGAGAGAGAGAAGAGAGAGAGAGAGAGAGAGAGAGCGAGAGAGAGAGAGAGAGAGCTGACTATGTGTAACGGAAAAAAGAAAGAGCATGTAAAAGAATGAAAGAATGTTAGAGAGAGAGAGAGAGAGAGAGAGAGAGAGAGAGAGAGAGAGAGAGAGAGAGAGAGAGAGAGATAACAGGCGAATGGGTGATGGACTTTGGCTCTGTGTGCGTGTGAGAGGGAAAGACATGGATGAGATGGGAAAGAGAAAAACAGTAAAAAAGAAAATCTAATTACAGCTAAAAGAAAAATGAAGGTTGAGAAAATGTTATTATCATTGTCATCTTGGAATGTAAGGTTGTATAAAAGTTATTTTTTGAAAAAGTGCCTGAGGGGAAATCAAGAAGACTATAATATTATATAGTACGGTACTAATATCATCTTTATCCTTATGACACAACACACACACAAACATACACACACACACACACACACACACACACACACACACACACACACACACACACACACACACACACACACACCGGCTGCCATCCCCTAAATAAACCGTTTATTATTATTATTATTATTATTATTACACACACACACATATATTCTCTCTCTCTCTCTCTCTCTCCTCTCTCTCT
>JAWQEG010007429.1:0-12500 GCA_033782935.1 Petrolisthes cinctipes
GTTAGTGTTCTGGACTCGTAACCTGGAGGTCGGGAGATCGATCCTCTCAGGTGAGGGCCTGAGAATATTTACTCTTCCGATTTGAGTTTGAGGCACTAACTATAAGGCCACCGAACGTCGTAAAACACCCTCGCTGGTACCATAACAGCTGCAGTATTTGGGAATTACCCTCACTTCCCTCCCTCTGTGGCTGGGTACCAGTTCGGAAGTCGTGACGTGCGTGTGTGTGAGTAGCAGTTGACCTGGGCCACGGCTACTGGGATGGGGATGCCCGAGGAGTTGTTGGTAAGCCATTGAAGTGGTGTAAGTCGGCGCTGGAGATGACCCAACAAATTCTGGACAATGGGATGGTCTTGAGGTCTGGCAGGGACAACCGGCCAAATATTGACTGGCACGTCCAGGTAGCGGTACTGGGAACACATGGGAATGATAGTCCCTCCAATGGTGAACACCAGCCGAGCTTGAGGAAGGCGGCAGGTGAATATTATGCTCTTATCTGGGGAGACAATAATGCCACAGTGAGAGAAGGCCAAAGAGAAGGAGTCAAGAAATTGCTGGAGATGTAGAAAGAACACAGATATCATCAACATAGCACGTAATTGTAGTTCCAGGAATATCAGGGAGAGAAGTGGGCGACCGATGCATCAGAATATTAAATAGCAATGGGCTGAGAACACCCCCTTGAGGTGTACCAAGACAAAAACTGTGCAAAGGACTGAGCGCACCACTGAAAAACACACTGGAGGTCCTGTTACTCAGGTAGCCCCAAATCTACTGTAGTAGATTACCTTTTATCCTAAAGTCAACCAGTTGATCCAAAATGACGTCTCTATTAGCAGCATCGAAGGCACTTCGAAGGTCAATGAAGGCCACCACACTGTCCCTGGAAAGGCAAGAGTACAAGTCGACAAGGCAGTGGTGTGTGATCCGCTGGGGAAGGAAACCAAACAGCCATGGAGAAAGGCGATCCTGCAGTCGTACATAAGACGATTGAGTAAGATTCTCTCCATAACCTTACAAAAACAGGAAGTAATGGAAATAGGCTTGAACTTCGCAGTGCCGGGCTTAGGGATGGGTATTATTGTGCTGCTGGTCCAGGCTCGTGGTACACAACCATCACGAAGACAAAGATTGTACAGTCGAAGTAGAGGGTTCCCAGGAACTTGTTGAAGTAGGCGCAGCACAGCATAAGTAATACCATCATCACCAGGGGAAGAAGCTCTACCCCGAGAGTGCATCTTGTATGTGGATGGGTAGACTGGCTGGGATAGATTGTTCTAACCAGGCATTGACAAGTTGTTGAGCATAGGCGACGGGAGTGTGATGACGAGCAGTGGCGGGCGTCTTTTTAACAACCCGACGGATAAGGTGCCACATAGAAGCCACACTCGTTTGCTGGTTGATGCTGTCCGTGAACCGCTGCCAAGACTCAGTGTGAGCACACTCCTGCAGAGCGACTAAAGTGTTCCTAGACATCTGGTAACGATGGAGCAGGTCAGGGGTTGGGTTGGCTTGAAACAATAGACCATCACGTTCAGCCTCCTCCTTCGCCTCCTGTATTCGTGCATCAAGTGTCCAGGAGTGGGCAGTATGGGGATGTTTGAGGTGTGGCCGGGAGATGTATAGCCTATAAAAGTCATGAGTAGCAGATATAAGATCAGAGTACAACTGTTCAGGTGAAGATATGTCAAATGTAGGGAATACATGGGCTATAAGTAAGATGTAAGTCAGGCAATGTTTAGATGATGTGGCAGGGAGCTATGTATGTAAGTCAGGAGACCATTCCTAACTAGATGAACATATGGCACATAACCTGAGAGGGGAGGAGCTTGCCCAGCAGCGAGCGGCCATCCTGGAAATGCTTCCTGGAGAAAAATAACACTGGGATGATGACGAAAAGCATAGGCCTTGAGTTGAGTGAGCTTAGCATAACAGGTGATACCACATACAGTTGCCAAAAAAGGAATTGCGACAAAAAATGAATTGAATGTGGCGAAATCTGTCAGCTCCAACAGTAGTAAACACCCGAAGACATTATGAATGAAACACCTTCATCCCTCCTCCCTGCGTTTGTAGTGAATCGATATGATTGGCTGATGAACTGAGTCGCGAGACAGTCATATCTGCCTTTACATCTGTCAATACTGGATTACTACTAATTATTACCTCAGATAGGAATTTAATATTTTGATACTCATATTCTGAAAAGTTACAATATAGAAAAATAAAGTGAAAATATAATCATCATTTGTAAATAGTGATCCGAATAAAATAATTTTGCTGTAAGCAAGGTGAGCCTGGGTGAGAGAAGTGAAGAAAATTCTGTATCATGCTAACCGATACTATTATAATATTGAGAATTTTCGTTGCTTATGTATATAATATAAACGTTAATATTATTGTTGATCTTAGTGTAGTACGTTCTAATCTATTATACCTAGGTGTTATTAAAGTAAAAAAATATGTAGGCCTGTACATGATCCATACATCACTTTTGAGAAACATCAGTAATATGTTGTTTCGAGATGGTATAAAACATTTCGAACTCCAGTTAGGTTAACACTCTAAATATGCCTGAATCACAACAAAGGTGGCAAGGGAAGCTTTGATCTCAGGCTTCTAACAACTTCTTGCGACATCAGAGGTTTGAACCCTTGAACGTGGTGCTGGAGTACAGCGCATTAGTGCCCAAGTCATCAAGGCTCTACACACACACACACACACACACACATACAGGACAACTACTAAAACGTAATGAAGAAATGGGTAGAGAGAGGGAGAAAAAAACTTGACTTATCTCAGAGATAGTGAAGATGGGGATGACGGAGGAGACGGCCGTCTCTTATGGCCATAGACAAGAACATATCGTCGGTTACAGATGCCCAATGCTCAGGGTACGACGCCCATATCAAGGCCAACCTTGACCCATATATTATATATGAGCGTCGTATCCTGAGCATCGGGCATCGGGACCCGACAATACGTTTTTGTCTACGGCCCTTAATCCGATAAATAAGGTTAGATTTGGTAGGATTGAGGAAATGCCTTCCAAAAATATAAATAAACCATGCAATAAATTAACATTTTAACCACCTTTATCTGTGTGACATAATATGAATACTAAAACAACAGTTTAGCACAGTAACACCCATTCATTCATAACATATTACGGTGTAGAGTAACAGTTCTCTTTGCACAGGAAGTAGGGTTGAGGGAGATTCATTCACATGACTGGGGATGTTTACTACGGGTGGAGCTGCCAAATTTCGCCACATTAAATTTATTTTTTGTAGCAATTCCTTTTTTGGCAACTGTACATTCCAGGAGTTGACTCCAGCTGGCAATCACTAGTGAACTCTCTGTTTGGAGGTAGAAGTCCAGTGAGTGGGGGCAGATGAGCAACCTGGAGAAGATGATGGACCAGGAGAACGGACTGACTTGAAAAGCTTTTCAAGGCGAGATGTAAAAGTATCCATCCTTTCGGTAGGGGCGGTGACAGTTGAGATGATGGCCTTCTGAGCCTCAACAAAGGTGGAGAGTTTGGAGTCATTGGCAGTCTGAGTGGCAACCAGCACATTAATCCTGGCTTCAAGAGTGGAGAAGCGGTTCTCGAGGGCCGTACATCGTTCCATGAGTGTAGCAACAGACTTGCGGAGGACCAGGTCCGGAGGCTAGGCAGGGCTGGTGGGAGAAGCAGACTGGGGAGGTGATGATGGTGGTGGTGGAGGCGGCGCAATAGTTGAGGCATGAGCCTGGACCTGAGGTCGAGTACATCCATGCCACACATTAACCCCTGGCTGAAGGCATCGTGGACACTTCAATCGAGACATATCCTCGGGAGGTGAAGGCTCAGAGGTGAAGGCAGCAGGATGTGATGGTTCACCCCTGACAGGACACGTCCTGGAATCATGGTCGGTGGCACACCATGCACACTTCGGCCTGGCAGAACAGTACCGGGAGATATGCCCAACTCCCCTGCACCTGTAGCACCAAGGCTGGTGTTTATAAAGTTTTCGCACCTCACACGGTGGAAGACAGGGGAGGAAATCAAAGGAAATCTCAATTGGAGGTGGATGGGGAAGACTCCAGACAACAACAATACAGCTAATGGGGGAACTATCTTGGAGGAAACAACAGGCAGAGTACACACCAGGGTATCCCTTGGCAAGTTTCGGGTCAACATCAATAGGAAAACGGATGAGGATGTAGCTGGAGAACTTACGAGGCCTCTCGGGTGAGTTATGAAGAATGAGAGGCAGAGACAAAAATTCACCAGCCTTGACTCTGTCAATGATGTCCTGACGCTTCCTAGATATGCAGACAAACCGGGAGGTAACAGCAGCCATCTTCACTTCAGCCAGTTCACGTTGCAACTGGAAAGCCCTGTTGACATCAGACAACCAACGCAGCTTTGTGTTCGTAGATGGGTTCCCAGAGAAAGAGAGCTTGACATAGGTATCTCTCGGGGCAAAAGCAGGAAGGTTAGACGAGGGCAAGGAGTTGGTATACAAGGAAGAAACACCAGGGTGAGGCAGAGAAGGTACGTCATGCACAGCTGAAGCACCCTTTACGATTCCAAGCGGGAGAGAATGGCACTTATAAGGTCCTCATAGGGAGTCTTGGAGACCACTGCCTTTAAAATTGTTTCTGAGACTTGGGACAGAACTTCCGGTGGCAGGAGGGCAGTTGTGTGACTAAATTTTGTGAGACTAGATGTGATGCCATTTGCTTTAAAGTTGCACTCAAGTATCGAGAACCACATAGTAAGGTTGTGGGTGCAGAATGTAGGGGCTTGAAGGCCACTGAGGCTACACTGTCGTTGTTAACTTATTTGCCATCATCACTCCAGGGCCACCAATTGTAACGTGTAGTTACGATGTTAGCGAGAATGTGATCTTTACTTGGGGTTAATGGCAAATATGTTTGTGTTGATCTAGCCTGTTTATTTCTTCAGGTTTTACATTACATATAAAGTTTTATAAGCTAATCTGGAATATGATCAATCGTATACATAAAAGTTGCCTGCTACCTTTTTGGTGGACTAACAGCATCCCTGAGAGGAGGTTTAGAAGTTGAAGCCATAGTCGCAAGCCCGATCTTCCTTCAACTCTCAACTCTCCCTTCCATACGAGGCTTGGTGTATGCTTCTCTTCCTATTCTTTCTTCCTGGTGAGGGCTGGTTCTATCCAGAAATGAAGAATTTGGCATCCTTTACCACACCCTGGCCTGTTCTATCTGTCTCTTACTATTTCTCATTCCTTCTGGGTAGCTGGCGAGATCGCCTGATTGGGTGGTACAACAGGGGAGGCAACTTTTGATGGGTTCACTGACTCGGGTGTACCACTGATTGGCACAACAAGGGAGGTTATGGGTTCATTGGCTCGTGGGTACAGCTCCGGACAGATCAAGGGTCCACACTTCTTCCACCAGCGACTTGGTTTGGGCCTGGTCGGATCTGGCAACAGTTGCAGGTGGAGGGAGGGGGGATGTTAGTGGGAGAGGAGAGAAATGTGGGCGGAGCTATATAAGAGGGTAACGAATGATCAGGTAGAGAAGACATGTGTCAGGAGGAATGAATGAAGCATACACTGTGAACGGTATCGAATCAACAATAGTATAAAGCAGGGTTCTTCAAACTTTTTCAGTCGTGACCCAGTTTTTACTATGACATCATTCTCGCGACCCATACAGAAAGATCTTTTACAAATGACCAGAAGTATCAACCTAAGAAAATACAAGGCCAAAAACTGAAACGCAATAATTATGATAAAAAAGCATTCTAACCAGAATTATAAACACTGCCTCACCTACCCCTCCCTCTCTCTCTCTCTTTCATTCTTTCTCAAGAAGGCTAATATTTGTGCAATGATTTTGTTTTATTGATAATTAAATACATGAATATTCGATTATAAAAATATGTTAGGTGGATTCATGTATAAACTTCATATTTATTTTATTGTCACGAACATTATTATTCTATTTTATTCATGTATTTATTTTTGTGAGCTTGCGACCCAGTTTGGAGGAATTCGGGACCTGTAGTTTGAAGAACCCGGGTTTAAAGAAGTGCATACTGCATTAACGTAGGTGGATATAGGAGAGAAGAAATGTGATGATTTGAGGCGAGGGTGAGGGGGAAGAGGGTAAGACAATTGAAGGTGATTAGTTGAAAAGTAATAACAAACAAATATAATTAGAGTATCTGTTACATTATGTCCTGTAAATAAAGGCACTGTCTTTTGTTCACCATCGTAGTGGGATAGACTACTGAAGATATATTATCCTTTGGATATTAGACAGCTATCTCTTTATTCCTTTTATCCCTCGTGCTTGCCCCGTAGGGGGGTATTGCCTGTAATGATGTGGGCAATACTTTAAGGGTTTTGGCGCCCCTTCGGCCCCAGCCACTAGCTTACATTTCTTCAACTGTCCCTCCTTTCTTCCTATTTCCTTCTTGCTTGCTGTCACACCTCTCTATCACCTCCCTGACTCCATTTTGGGGGTCAGAGCATCTGCGCGGCTTCGGTCAACCAGACTTGGGACTGCTCGGACAGACAGTCTGGGGAACTACAACAACAACAACAACTACTACTCTTCAATTTTTATTTAACCTGGCGTTAACCTACAAATTTGGAATTCCTATAACCCATGAAAGGTTTTAAAACCCAAAAGAGCGATACACGTGCATGTATACGAGTGTGTGTGTGTGTGTGTGTGTAGGCTACACGCAAGATAGCATTTTTAATTCCGCATGATTGTTCGTCGTGGACTAGACGAATGGGTATAATATAGTATAGCATATTAAAATGTTTCTTTTTTAATGAGTAAGTTTGTCTATTATGTTTATCTATCTTTGCGCGTGAGCGCAGTTGTAAATAACTGTGTTATATCCTCGGAAGACAGGCATGAGGGGAATGAGATCAGGGCGATGGAGGATATACAGTTTCTTTGCTAAACCTGGCACACACACACACACGTGTCTGGGTTAGATGTGTATGTGGAACAGTCAGGCCACACTGGTATTAGTCAGGTCCAAATAGAGAGAGAGAGAGAGAGAGAGAGAGAGAGAGAGAGAGAGAGAGTGAGTGTTACTTCTACATGCCCCCGGGATTATGTGAGATGATGGGGGTGGTGCCGTGGGGGTGACCTTGTCCAGACACACACACACACACAACCATCATCTTACACCTCTTTCCTGCCACCCACACCACTGCTTGCCTCACCTCTCACCTTCCTTCCTGCCCGGATGACTGACTGACCTGATGCCGGGGGAGACCTTGAGTTTCTAGAGACGATAGGCTACACCATGGAGGTAAGAAGATCTAGTATCCTACCTCCATAGGCTACACACACACAGCCAAGTGATTAGTTAACAACGAGAAGGTGTTTTGTTGTTCTGCTAATTAATGGATGGATTACACCGAATCCTCCAATGTGTACCAAACTATACTGATTCGCCACGGTATGTACAGTTGGACACATGAATGGGTGGTACAGCCCAGGTGAAAGATACTTGTCCCATTTGAGTAACCAGTGTCTATTATCAGGTAGTTGCTTTTTATTACCATCCTCAATACTGACTTCTGCCCCTGATGTCTCCTATTTGGCACTAAGGAACTTGATATTGGCAGAAATTGACCATCTTTCACTTGGGTTGTACCACTCATTCTTGTGTCCAACTGTACACTCGTGATACGTAATCCCTGACCAGAGACGAACGACAGGCACCACACACACACATACCCTGCAATCGAACTCAGCCTCTATAATGTGCAATGAGTGGGGAAATGAGCAATACCAGGTGATTCGAAGCTTTCTGTTCCTCACACTCTGGTCAGAAATTATGTATCACGAGTGTACTGATGTACAGTCGTGGTAAAAAATAATCATCCACATATGGGTAACTCAAACAATTTACTGTCTAATGTTTTCATGTTCACATATAATGTTATTATTTTAAGTAGTGTGTAGCTGCTTGTAGTAAATTAAATGATGATACTTGACCTTTTTTGGGGGGGATGTTTATCATCTAAGGAACAGAGGGAAGCTGTCAAAATCTTACGTGAGTTACCCCTATATGGATGATTATTTTTGACCACGACTGTATATGTAATACTTAAGGAAACAACAACAACAACATCCGGGGTGTAACAAGACAAACTGTGACATTCAAACACCAACCATTCATTCCCTTCCCTTCCCTTCACATATATAGAAAACCTCATCATTCCGTTCTCTCTCCTACACGTGACTACTACTACTACTACTGTCATTCCCTTCCTTCCTATCCTACACCTCCCCTCCTTCTCTCCTCCCCCCCCCACCCCACCACCATTTTCCTCATCCACACATCCCTCCCTCACCTCCTTCCCTCCATTTCCTCCACCAGTTTCTTGGAATACACTGGAAGAATCAGTTGCTCCATAATATTTACCACAAACACCATCATATGAATCACCTCCAAAATTAATTGTTGTTGCATAATGGGGACCTTCCTGTCTTTCAATTCAGTGTGGTGTTATTCCCATGCAGCTTAAATTGTTCACTATAACACGTCACTTGCTGTTGTTGTTGTTTATGAGGCAATAATTAATTAAAGGTATCGTCTATTATCAACAAAGTGGACAACTAGTGATTCCCTTAAACTATAATTGAACAAAACAGATTCTCTATACTTTTATGTTGAGGTATAATATTTCTATGAAGTCTGCTCTATGGTCCCAAGCTGTTTAAATTGCCAGAGTAACCCCAGTCTGCACATAGATAGTGGTACTGTACAGCCACAATCAAATATCCACCGACACTTTTCTTCCATCATGGTAAATAAATATCTTGGTAATAAAATACAACACGTGTATGATTTTGCAGCACCTCATAATAATAATTGAAATGACGTAAGGTGTTGTATGATTATATTTTGATATGATACTGATTTATTTTCACGATGGAAGGAAAGTGTCGGTGGTTATTTGATTGTGGCTTTACAGTTAGTCACAAGATTCCCTGAGCACGTCGTCTAGCGAGATGCGTCAATCATATCGCGTTTGTTTACTCCAGAGAGTAGTAAAATAATAATAGCTTTAATATTCTCTGCATAGAAGCTTTTCTCTTTGTTTTCAATCGACCAATCAGTGTTCATGAGACATTCTGAGACCTTCATTCATGAAATTTGACTATACTCTCTGGAGTAAACAAACACGATATGGTTGCTGCAGCTCGCTAGACGTGTTCAGGGAATCTTGTGGCCAACTGTTCAATGGGCTGCATGCCCGTACCGAGGTCCAGATCATTACACACACACACACACACACACACACACACACACACACATTACGACTTGCGAACTCACCTTATTATCAAAGACTAAAACTGAAATTGATGATTGCAGGGTACTATAACCTCGTTTCATTGCTAATAATGGCTAGAAAAATGATGATGATGATGAAGATGATGATGAATAGATTGTTGAAAAAATTATGCTGTCTGAGAGATCCTGTTTTGTTTGCAATCTCCCTGGTCTCCCACCCATCTCCTTCCTCCCCCTCCCCCTCCCCCTCTCCCTACTCCCCCCCCCCCCCCCCCCACTTCCCGGCCGCATCTCCTGCCAGTCCTGGGAAATGATGATAATTGTTGTTGTGACCCTGGAAGGATAATAGAGTTGGTTCTGGGAGGATGTACTAAGATGGATGCTGGTGACAGACTTACAGTGTGTCGTGTAGTGGGAAGGTGTGTGCACATGTGTTTTAGTCAAGAGGTCCTTCGTGTTGTGTGAAGGTGTGTGTGTGTTTGTATCAGGAGGTCCTTCGTGTTGTGTGAAGGTGTGTGTGTGTTTGTATCAGGAGGTCCTTCGTGTTGTGTGAAGGTGTGTGTGTGTTTGTGTCAGGAGGTCCTTCGTGTTGTGTGAAGGTGTGTGTGTGTTTGTATCAGGAGGTCCTTCGTGTTGTGTGAAGGTGTGTGTGTGTTTGTGTCAGAAGGTAATTCGTGTAGTGTGAAGGTGTGTGTGTTTGAGTCAAGAGGTCCTTCGTGTAGTGTGAAGGTGTGTGTGTCTGAGTGTGTGTGTGTGTGTATGTCAGGAGGTACCTACAGTAGATACAGCAATCAATCCATGGCTCCAAGGATCAACTCAGTACAAGTGGTGGTGGTATTGGTGTTTGGTTTCGCACTCACGCTGCCTCATCTCATCACCGCTCAGAGAAGTAAGTAAGACGTGATTGATTTGTAAGGGATTAGTTGTAGTTGTAAGTATACATATTGCTACACTAGACAGACAGACAGAAAGACAGACAGACGTGCAGAGAAGACATAAGTGAGATGATTTTATAAGGGGATAGTTTACTCTTGGTGTGGTAAAGATGGTAGTGGTGGTGATGGTGGTGGTGGTGGTGATGGTGGTAGTGGTGGTGATGGTGGTAGTAGTGGTGATGGTGGTGGTGATGGTAGTAGTGGTGATGGTAGTGATGGTGGTAGTGGTGGTGGTGATGGTGGTAGTGGTGGTGGTGGTGATGGTGGTGGTGGTAGTGGTGGTGGTGGTGATGGTGATGGTAGTGATGGTGGTAGTGGTGGTGGTGGTGATGGTAGTAGTGGTGATGGTAGTGATGGTGGTAGTGGTGGTGGTGGTGATGGTAGTGGTGATGGTGGTGGTGGTGGTGATGGTGATGGTGGTGGTGGTAGTGGTGGTGGTGGTAGTGGTGGTGGTGGTGGTGATGGTGGTAGTGGTGATGGTGGTGGTGATGGTAGTAGTGGTGATGGTAGTGATGGTGGTAGTGGTGGTGGTGGTGATGGTAGTGGTGATGGTGGTGGTGGTAGTGGTGGTGATGGTAGTGGTGGTGATGGTGGTGGTGGTAGTGGTGGTGGTGGTGGTGGTGATGGTGGTGAGGGAAGTCATGTATGAATTCAGCAGGACAAGTTTGGCACAGAGGTCTAGGTTCGCATTGCCAACCTCTCTCCATCCTTCTCTATCACCCTTCCTCTCTCTATTCCTCCCTATTCCCTCCTTCCTTCCCTTCCTCTCTCTATTCCTCCCTATTCCCTCCTTCCTTCCCTTCCTCTCTCTATTCTTCCCTATTCCCTCCTGCATTCCCTTCCTCTCTCTATTCCTCCCTATTCCCTCCTTCCTTCCCTTCCTCTCTCTATTTCTCCCTATTCCCTCATTCCTTCCCTTCCTCTCTCTATTTCTCCCTATTCCCTCCTGCATTCCCTTCCTCTCTCTATTCCTCCCTATTCCCTCCTTCCTTCCCTTCCTCTCTCTATTCTTCCCTATTCCCTCCTTCCTTCCCTTCCTCTCTCTATTCCTCCCTATTCCCTCCTTCCTTCCCTTCCTCTCTCTATTTCTCCCTATTCCCTCCTGCATTCCCTTCCTCTCTCTATTCCTCCCTATTCCCTCCTTCCTTCCCTTCCTCTCTCTATTCCTCCCTATTCCCTCCTTCCTCTCTCTATTTCTCTCCCCCCCCCCACACACACTATAATATTATACTCATCATTGAACAGTTGCATCGCTTATTTGACTATTGCGAAACTCGAGACGTGAATGTTTATAACAAGAATAATAATAATAATAATAATACAATAATAATAACTAATAATAATAATAATAATAATAATAATACTGGCGATTGATTGTATTTCAGACGGGTAAGAGGCTTTAATAATAATAATAATAATAATAATAAATATAATTAATAATAATAATAATAATAATAATAATAATAATAATAATAATAATAATAATAATAATACTGGTGATGGGTTGTATTCTGACGTGTGTGCGACTTTAATAATAATAAAAATAATAATAACAACGATAATAATAATAATACTGGTGATGGGTTGTATTCTGACGGGTGTGAGGCTTTAATAATAATAATAATAGTAATAATAAATATAATAATAATAATAATAATACTGGTGATGGGTTGTATTTCAGATGAGTGTGAAGAGTTGTCTGTGTGGAGAGGTGTGTGGTGGGTGAAGTCAGCTGGTCGCCTCACCATCACCGGCAACACAATACGTATGGGAGGTCCTGATAAAGCAACACTACTCACTTGTGTACGAGAAGCCTTCACCAACACCAATACATTCATCTTTACCACGTGAGTATTGAGATGAAGCGGTGTGAGGGATGGACACACACACACACACACACACACACGAGCTTAACTCAATCCTGTAAAGATGCAAATAGGTAAGAACGCACAATCTCCACCAAAGACCTACATTTTGGTGAGTGTAAAAAAATATTGCTGGCGTCAGACTTGTGATACCATTGTTGTTGTTGTTGTTGACGTTCTCCCTTGGCAGAATGACCTCCTGCCCCACAGACCCCCTGGTACGCTCTGGTCGCAGTAAAAAAAATAAAAATAAAAATAAAATAAAGGAGGGGCTGGCCCTATACTGTATGCCTGGGCTAACGAAGCAAATCCCAGAGAAATGGGACCAGAGCTTACTGGACCAGGGAGTCTGGGGGCCTCCGACCGCCAGGGAGATTGGGGGGAAGGTCTTTG
>JAWQEG010007429.1:17500-43800 GCA_033782935.1 Petrolisthes cinctipes
ACAGTGGAGCCTGAGATTATTATACAAGACATACTGACTATGAGATTAAACTAAGTGGCCATCCCGTGTATTATAGCTGTTCGGGTGCTGGAGTGTGTTGGTTGGTGGGAGAGGGGACAGACCGTGTACCTGATGGCCAGAAGGGGGTCACAACAACACCAGGACAGGGCATTCTCACGAGGACAGGGCGAATCCAGGAGTCAGAGGCCCTTCACGCGACAAGGGGACTTCTCGGTACGACAAGGGGGGTCCTCCGTTCCTCAAAGTCCCTACGTGTGTCTCAACTTCACACGCCAACCCTTCTCTTACACCATGGAAGAGGCGCCGACAGAGATGTGTGACGTGATGAGGGACCAAGACCCATTCAGATACCTCATCCATTTGAACGGTAAGTCCTTCTATCTACTGGTATGATGATGATGATGGTGATGATGATAATTATGATAATGGTGGTAATGGTGATGATGGCGGCTGTGCATGAATGAGTGTGAGTGATAGTGACAAAGTGATGATGGTCTCTGATGACTATACGAAAATATCGATAACAACCAACCATACTTCACTCCTACAGCACACACATACATACCAACCTATACTATATACTGTACTACCACCACCATCACTCCTATATAATGTAATACTTGTTGTGTTGGGTGTTTGATACGGCAGGTGAACAGAACGTGGCCATCCCAGGCTCTTCTCCGGTCCCTCGTCAGCTGGGAGGGTCAGGAAGTACAGTGATCCTTACCCAACCCTTCCAGAGCGTAACACTCACCTGCACCGCACCTGTCCACCTCAATTTTATAGTGAGTGTTGTGTTGTTGCTACTGCTGCTGCTCGTTGGTTTGTTAATATGTACATCCACAATCAAATATCCACCGACACTTTCCTTCCATCGTGGGAAATATCTTGGTAATAAAGAACAACACGTGTATGATTTTGCAGCACCTCATAATAATAATTGAAGGGGTTGAGTTGACATAAGGTGTTGTATGATTATATTTTGATATGATACTGATTTATTTGCACGATGGAAGGAAAGTGTCGGTGGTTATTTGATTGTGACTGTACGTTTGTTTGTTTGTCTATTATTTGGCCTTAACACCTATCGACTTCGTAATGGTCAGTAAGGCAATATATTTATAAAGGTATGTGGGTGTATGTGGAGAAGTGTATGTGTGTGTGTCAGCGAGTGTATGTGGAAAAGTGTACTGTATGTATGTATGTATGTATGTGTGTGTCAGGGGATGTATGTGGAGAAGTGTATTTGTGTATGTGTGTGTGTGTCAGAAGGTGTATGTGGAGAGGTGTGTGTGTGTGTCATGTGGTGTATGTGAGTGTTCTGTATAGACTTGATGTTAGTTAGGCGTTGTATACTGTACAGTCGTGGTCAATAATTAATAATCATCCATATATAGGAGTAAATCACGTTGTAAGACTTTGACAGCTTCCCTCTGTTCCTTAGCTGATAAATATTCCAAATGAATAGGTTATATAATTATCATCTTTTGATTTAATACGAGCAGCTACACATTACTTAAAACATAAATAAACTTCATATGAGAACGTGAAAACATTAGACAGCATATTGTTTAATTAAGCTACCCATATGTGGATGATTATTATTGACTACGACATTCGCAATCCAAAATTTGTATCCAGGTCTTGTTGAAGTTTCGAATCATTTGACATACTAGTGAACCAATGACAACGCTTATCCTGTTTCATATTTACTTGAACTCGCTAAATACTCGATCAGGCTATTCGAAGCAAGCCTGGATACATATTTTGGATTGCGAGTGTACATATGAACTCATTACATATTGGAATAAGTGGCATTGAGTTCCTGGTCTATAGAATTTCGATGTAAGGTTCAGCATAATGTTCACTATAACTATAATAATGAAAACCTATGCCACGTGACACTTTCCACTACACCTTTCTCATTTTTTTTTTACTTTTGTTTGATACTGAAGGAGGTTTATTGTTCGATTTTTTTTTTTTTTCAGGAAGGCCAGCGAGCATTCCAGCCATACGTAAGTACAGTGTTAGTTATTATGTGGAGAAAAACATGGCAGTATTTTTGTTATTAATGATTTGATTCATATATTTTTTATGAACACTTTAGTAGTTATTGTGGATAAAATATTTCTTCGAAACTGTTTTGAATAAAAACGTCATAGTTATAGTCATGAAAGTAATACATATATTTTTGTAATAAATTTAATAATAATAACGAAGCAATTAGCGTTTGTAGTTTTAGTGAAAGAGATGTACAGTATCCTAATATCAAAATGTTGGAAATAATCAACCCAGTAATACGAAAATTGAAAATTGATGTCATTTGGAGAGTGTCAACACCGTAGTGCACATTATATATTTTTTAGCCTGACAAAATTATTCCAACATCCAGATATTTAATACACGGTTTAATCATTACAAATTCCAGTGTTCATGTTTTGAATAGATAATGCTCTAATTTGGTTAGCGTTTGGCGAACTTATCTAAGATTGATACACATGAGTGAGGCTGTGAATTTCCGCTTGGTTCAAATATTCCACTAAACTATGTGTGTGTGTGTGTGTGTGTGTATGTGTGTGTGTTACAGATGATGATGTGGCTGCGTTACATAGACGGTGTTGAGGAAATTATAAGCAGTGACCACCTGACCCTCCTGACTGACCGAGGAAGATTAACTCTCAACACAGTACCTCTCAGGGATGGAGTTACCAGGTATAAATATATACAGTCAATACCAACCACGGATATTGGTTTACATTGGGATGGTCGGGATCAAGACGTGTACTATACATTATTGCCACTCTCGTATTTCCTCAGTATTCTCTAGACCAGTGTTTCCTAACCCTGGTGTCGCGGCCAGGTATTTTTTTGTGGGGGTCGCCAAACAT
The DNA here is from genome assembly GCA_033782935.1 of Petrolisthes cinctipes. Lineage (NCBI taxonomy): Eukaryota > Metazoa > Arthropoda > Malacostraca > Decapoda > Porcellanidae > Petrolisthes > Petrolisthes cinctipes. The sequence goes on from JAWQEG010007429.1 coordinate 20,410, forward strand.
TCAAAATATAAATATGGTGAATTTCCTTTTCTGAGAGGTTTTCAGTATATATATATATATATATATATATATACATTGAAAACTTATATTTGTCCTTTGCTAAAACAGCCTACACCTACAGTCAATAATGTCGTTATATTTATTACATACATACATATATTTAGTGTATTAAACCAGTGGGGTCGTTGTTGTGGCTGGAAGAGCATGATTGGGGTCGCCTGAATAAAAAAAGGTTAGTAAACATTGCTCTAGACCATCTAACAATCTGGGAATATCAACAAGTCCATTATTACACCACGGCTATGATTATATTCTTACACACGACCCAATGCAAGAGTCCATGTATGGTTCTTCCCCCTAACAGATACGACCTCGTCATCAACCCTGTAGGAGAGAGGGATTCTGGTTTCTACACCTGTGTCCTCAACAGTCAAGACTTCTCCGTCCTTCTCACTCGTAACATTACGCTCGCTGTTTCACCACCTCCACCCGCTGGTCAGTACAATATTGTGGCTCTCGTTGTTGTTGTTGTAGTTACCCAGACTATCTGGCCGAGCAGTCCCAAGTCTGGTTGACCGAAGCCGCGCAGATGCTCGGACAGATCTCACTATCGCCTGACTCCCATCTGGGGGTCCGAGCATCTGCGCAGATTGTGACTCTTGTTGTTGTTGGACTATGTGCCGATTCCACAGTGGTTTATTTTGGTTTGCAAGCACCCTAGCGAAAGAAAACTGAACTATGTAAAATATGACTCCTGAGTGAATTATTGGACGAATTTGATGACTCCACTATCAAACTATTGTAATAATGGAACTAACCTACCTGTCTTATTTTGTGGATATGGATACTGGGTTTGTTGGATATAATAAAGACTTACAAGTGTGGTTGGGGAGCATCATAACAAACTAAAACCACCGTGGAATCGACCCTATTGCATTAGTTAGTGGTGGTGGTAGGGGGGGGAGGTAAATTAGTCGTATTTTTATGTGGAAGAAAGTGTTAATTGAACCTTAATTTTATGTGGAAGAAAGGGGCAAATGAACCTTAATTTTATGAGGAAGGAAAGGGTAAATGAACCTTAATTTTATGTGGAAGGAAGGGGTATTGAACCTTAATTTTATGAGGAAATTTTTTTTTAATTAACCTAAATTTTATGAAGAAGAAAATGTAAAGGCGAAGAAGAAAGTGTTAAAAAACTTGATTAACTTTGGACGGACTCTTCCTTGCTTGTTTGTATACAGGAGAGTGTGAGTTGCCTGTGTCGTGGCATGGCAGCTGGTGGGACAAGTATGAGTTTAACCTGGACCTTTCCTACTACTATCTTGGCGACGACCAATGTGTGGCAGCTTCAGGCAATACCAGATTCCTCATGCAGCAGTAAGTTTTGTTTATATATATACACACACACAACAAGAGGCTACATACATAATAAGAGATTGATAATGTACAGTCGTGGCCACAAGTTCCAATACACATATCGATAACTAAAAAAAATTAGGTTAGAAGGAAGGCCGAGTGGAGTTGAAAGTCGTCGCTGGTAATTAAAGTTACCATAGGAATATTTTCCTTTTAATCATTAGGTTATGTTTCTTTATTGGAAGAAATCACAATTTGATTCTTCTTCTTTCTTTCATTGATTTGTTTGGTGATGATATTTGGTATGGTGTAGGAGGAGTTAGATTCAGACATTATCGAAAATCTGGGGCACAAGAACTGAGAAAAATGTCTGAAACTTTTGATGACTCGCTTAGCTTCGCGAAAACGGCCGCTCCGTTCGGGACAAATTGCAGACTAATGTTTTCACGTTTTTATATGATGTTTTTGTTTTGATTAGTGAGTCAGTATCTGCTTGTAGTAAATTAGACGATGGTACTTATTTCAGTGTGTGTGTGTGTAGGAAATTAGAAGATGTGTGTGTGTGTGTGTGTGTGTGTGTGTAGTAAAGCAGGAGATGGTACAGTTGGACACATGAATGGGTGGTACAGCCCAGGTGAAAGATACTTGTCCCATTTGAGTAACCAGTGTCTATTATCAGGTACTTGCTTTTTATTATCATCCTCAATACTGACTTCTGCCCCTGATGTCTCCTACTTGGCACTAAGGAACTTGATACTGGCAGAAATTGACCATCTTTCTCTTGGGCTGTACCACCCATTCATGTGTCCAACTGTACCATTCTTAACCTACTAATTGTAAAGTTTCACAGCTAACAAACAGAAAAAAAAACCTGTCAAACATTTACATGAGTCATCTCCAATGTGGATATTTATTATTGACCACGACTGTACATAATAGGTTGAACTAACACACATTTACAGCTCGTGTCTGTCTTCATTCACTCAACAAGAACATATATATAACTCTGTCTGAAGACGAATAAGTTCCCGTGGTAGGTAAATAGTGCCCAGAAAAGGATACGTAAAGTAGGCACCAACCAATAAAAGTGAGCTGTGTTCTAGGCCACAAAGAACGTTTAGTCACAAGGGAGAAAGAGAATTAAAGAATGGAGGCACAACAAATACGAAGGTAAAAAAAGAAAAAAATATTGGTAAGCCAAACCCCGAACCCTTAGAGTATTGGCCCCTTCCCAACAGGAACTAATACCTCTTACAAAACTGAATGAGAAGATTGTTAACTCATAATCGAATATTTATTATAATCCATCCAATAGGTTGACAAATAAGTCTACGGAGATCACACCTACATATTCACTTTGATATATTTATTTAAGGTATTGTATGTACAGCCACAATCAAATATCCACCGACACTTTCCTTCCATCATAGTAAATATTTTGGTAATAAAGAACAACACGTGTATGAATTTGTAGCACCTCATAGTAATAATTGAAGGGGTTGAGTTGACGTAAGGTGTTGTTGTATGATTATATATTGATAGGATACTGATTTATTTGCACCATGGAAGGAAAGTGTCGGTGGTTATTTGATTGTGGCTGTACCGTACCCTGTGATGTAGTCAGAAAATTGGAGGTAAATGAGTCCTTCAAATATTGCCACGAAACACACACACACACACACCTATATGGAAGGAGCTTGTTTCGTGGCATAGTCAGGAGGAATCAGTAGTCTCCAATTATCATACACGATCACAGGGTCCTTAAGGAGGTGCGGGAATAGGGGGACAGACTTGGGGGGGGGGGGTGTCAGGGTGGTGCGGGAGTAGGGGACAGGCTTGGGGGGGTTTTGGGGGGTGCGGGAGTAGGGGGACAGGCTTGGGGGGGTTTTGGGGGGTGCGGGAGTAGGGGGACAGGCTTGGGGGGTTTAGGGGGGTGCGGGAGTAGGGGACAGGCTTGGGGGGGTTTTGGGGGGTGCGGGAGTAGGGGGACAGGCTTGGGGGGGGGGGGTTAGGGGGGTGCGGGAATAGGGGACAGGCTTTCTACCCACCCCAAGCCTGTCCCCCTATTCCCGCACCCCCCAACCCCGCACCCCCTTAAGGGAGGACCTACTACCTTTATTTATTAGGACGTTCCCCAGAGTGTCGGGGCTTGTATTAATTAAAGGAATAAAAAGAACTTAAAAAAAAAAAAATTAAAAGTTTCCTCTTGAATGGAGGAATTTTCAGTTAAGTTTATTCTTCGCTTTGAGTACATACATAAAAAAAAAAAAAAATACAGAATTAACAAAATGACTGATAATTATAATAGAACGCAAAAATATGAACGAACAATTATTATGCATGAACTAGGGTTCTTTACATAGAATTATAATGTATATATATAGTTCTTTGATTAAAATTTTATCCTCGTAACTATATAAGAGTTTGTTTTTTGGGTGTTTTTATCTGAGGAGAGTGACATGATTCACACCTAACCTAACTTAACTTAACCTAACCTAACCTAACCTAAACTAACCTAACCTAACTTAACCTAACCTAACCTAACCGAACCTAACCTAACCTAACCTAAACTAACCTAACGTAACGTAACGTAACCTAACCTAACCTAACCTAACCTTGCCTAGCCTAACCTAACCTAACCTAACCTAACCTAACCTAACTTAACCTAACCTAACCTAACCTAACCTAACCTAACTTAACCTAACTTAACTTAACTTAACCTAAACTAACTTAACCTAACCTAACCTAACCTAACTCTTTACTAACTTAACCTAACCTAACCTAACCTAACCTAACCTAACTCTTTACTTTACCCAGACCCAACAACTGTAAGGTGTGTTACGTTATCAAAGAGAAACATCGCAACGTTCTGCAATACTGGAAATGTGAGTCAAGTGTGTTGTTGTGTAGTGTGTGTGTGTGTGTGTTGTGTGTGTATGTGTAATTCAAGTGTGTGTGTGTGTGTGTGTGTGTGTGTGTGTTGTGTGTGTGTGTTAGTGGTAGTGTAATTCAAGTGTGTGTGTGTGTTGTGTGTGTGTGTTAGTGGTAGTGTAATTCAAGTGTGTGTGTGTGTTGTGTGTGTGTGTTAGTGGTAGTGTAAGTCAAGTGTGTGTGTGTGTTGTGTGTGTATGTGTTAGTGGTAGTGTAATTCAAGTGTGTGTGTGTGTTGTGTGTGTGTGTTAGTGGTAGTGTAATTCAAGTGTGTGTGTGTGTTGTGTGTGTGTGTGTTCGTGGTAGTGTAATTCAAGTGTGTGTGTGTTGTGTGTGTGTGTTAGTGGTAGTGTAAGTCAAGTGCGTGTGTGTGTTGTGTGTGTATTTGTTAGCGGTAGTGTAATTCAAGTGTGTGTGTGTGTATTTGTTAGCGGTAGTGTAAGTCAAGTGTGTGTGTGTATTTGTTAGCGGTAGTGTAATTCAAGTGTGTGTGTGTGTATTTGTTAGCGGTAGTGTAAGTCAAGTGTGTGTGTGTATTTGTTAGCGGTAGTGTAATTCAAGTGTGTGTGTGTGTGTGTGTGTGTGTGTGTGTGTGTGTGTGTGTGTGTGTCTTACTTTTATTCTTTATTATACAGTAAGGTACACAATTCTCTGCATCTAAGAGACCCTACGATGTAGATAGAAAATTGGAGATTTGTGAGTCCTTCAAATATTGCCACGAAACACCTCCTAAATGGAAGGAGCTTGTTTCGTGGCAGGGTCAGGAGGAATCAGAAGCCTCCAATTATCTATACACGATCTAATAACTAATGTTTTGACCAGGTAAAAAGCCCTCTTTCTCGATATCAATAATAATAATAATAATAATAATAATAATAATAATAATAATAATAATAATAATAAAAATGTTGATGGATAGCCTAAAAATAATGGTAATAATGCCTCCTCCTCTTTGCAGCTCCTTGTTCATTCTCAATAATAATAATAATAATAATAATAATAATAATAATAATAATAATAATAATAATAATAATAATAATAATAATAATAATAATAATAATAATAATATTATTAATGGATAGCCTAAAAATAATGGTAATAATGCCTCCTCCTCTTTGCAGCTCCTTGTTCATTCTCTGACAACCTTGAGGAAGTGTGTGCCAAGGTTGAACACAGCCTGCCCCTCTATCTGGTCCGTAAAGACGCCCTGGTCACCTGTCCCTTCTTGGGTGTACGAGGCTTCACGTTCCAGGACAGCCAAGGTCGGGGTTGTGTTGATAAGGCGTCCACACTCACCTCCACCACCGACAACACAGAACTGGTCTTCTCTTACAGGCCCTGCTCTGCTGTTCGTAATAACTCCAACACCTCGGATAGTAGGTGTCATTATTATTATTATTATTTCTGAAGTGATAGTTGTAGTAGTGGTGGTGTTGGTGATGGTGGTGGTAGTATTGGTGGTAGTAGTAGTAGTATTTGTAGTAGTAGTAGTAGTAGTAGTAGTAGTAGTAGTAGTAGTAGTAATAGTAGTAGTAGTAGTAGTAGTAATAGTAGTAGTAGTAGTAATAGTGGTGGTAGTAGTAGTAGTAATAGTAGTAATAGTAGTAGCAGTAGTAGTAGTAGTAGTTTTCTCTCTGGAATTCTCAACCACTAATAACCTAACCCTACCCTGTGTATTTCTGTCTAATTTATCAGTATAAAGGGAAAGATAATATTATAATTTTGCCATTGTTTAATATAATGATTCCTCCAAACTATACCCAGCAACAGGCCACTATTATTTTTGTTGATCTGGTCCTGTTTCCTGGCATACCAAAAGTTTACAACCCCCCTTAAGGACCCTGTGATCGTGTATGAAAATTGGAGGCTTCTGATTCCTCCTGACCATGCCACGAAACAAGCTCCTTCTCTATAGGTGGGTGTGTTTCGTGGCAGTATTTGAAGGACTCATTTATGTCCTATTTTCTGACTACATCACAAGGTCCCTTAAAGTAATAGAGCTGTGATTATTTCCAGCAAAAGTTATCTTAAGAGAGTACAAACCGTACCCTAGGTAAATATATTATGTAATTATATCTATTTTAAGGGGCCCTGTGATGTAGTCAGAGAATTGGAGGTAAAAGAGTCCTTCAAACATTACCACGAAACACACATACTGTACCTATATGGAAGGAGCGTCTTTTTGTGGCATAGTTAGGAGGAATCAGAAGCCTCTATTTCTCATACACGATCATAGGGACCCTAAGTAAGTTATGCATTTTACCTTCCTATTGTTTCAGACAAGAGAGTGAAGTGTGTGGCAGGATGGAATGAAGGGATGACTCACTACCTAATGGGTCAAGTGAGTGCCTCCAAGTACCTGTGTTATACCTACGAAATGGAATCTGATCAACCCGTGAATGGATACCAAATGAGTCACTCTGGAGATGAGCAGTGCAGGCCATGGGGAGGAATCACTCACACACATTATAACATCAGTAAGTTGTATAATTCATTGCTATAATTTTCAACACGTCTTTATAATTCAACCCATTTGTGACCGGTTAGCATTATTACCAACTGTATACTGGCTCGACCCCTTGCTGCTCTCGGGGGTTACATTATTACCAACTGTATACTGGTTCGACCCCTTGCTGCTCTCGGGGGTTGCATTATTACCAACTGTATACTGGTTCGACCCCTTGCCGCTCTCGGGGGTTGCATTATTACCAACTGTATACTGGTTCGACCCCTTGCCGCTCTCGGGGGTTGCATTATTACCAACTGTATACTGGCTCGACCCCTTGCTGCTCTCGAGGGTACGTGCCATAAAAGCTCATAATGATGTTTGGGCTGTAGCGATAAAACTAACCATAGGATATCCTTAAAAAATTATAGTTTCATTCCCTTTCCCAGCTCATTGTACCCTTGAATGTCCAAACCTAACCTAACTTAGCCAAACCTAACCTAACCGAATCTAGTCTACTAACCTAACTTAACCTAACCTAACCTAACGTAACCTAGGCTAGTCTAACCTAACCTAACCCAACCTAGTCTAACCTAACCTAGTCTAACCTAACCTAACCTAACTTATCCTAGTCTAGTCTAACCTAACCTAACCTAACTCAAGCTAACCTAACCTAACCTAACTTATCCTAGTCTAGTCTAACCTAACCTAACCTAACCTAACCTAACTTATCCTAGTCTACCCTAACCTAACCTAACCAGGGGTCGAGCTAGTACATAATAATATAACCGGTTAATACCACAAGTTTTATATTATCAGACATTAATTAAAGTATGTGGCAGTGGGAGTCTACAGGCCTTGTTAAGGAGTTATAATATTGATATATATTTTAACATGTGGACAATGGCTGGATTCCCTCACTCAGACATGTTACATCATCAGTCACTGTAAACTAAAATATGACAGATCTCACTATCACCCTGACTCCCATTTGGGGGTCCGAGCATCTGCGCGGCTTCGGTCAACCAGCCTCGGGACTGCTCGGCCAGACAGTCTGGGGAACTACAACAACAACAACAACAACTAAAATATGATAAAATATGTAACACTTTTTAGCTACAGTTTTAAGGGGAGATTCTCGTGTTGGTGAATTGGAAGGCTACTGATTCCTCCAAACTGTGCCAGAAAACAGATGCTCTCACTGGTATACTAATAGGAGATCTGTTTCTTGGCATAAATTGGAGGAATCAGCAGAGACTTTCCAATACACCAACAAGAGAATCTCCCCTTAGAGTCATATATGAAGGGATGACACATAACATTAGCATTACTTTAGTTAATATGTGGAGGAATCTCACTCTAGCGTAAGACGGAAGTTTATTACCAACAAGATGAAATGATGAGATGACAATTAGAGGTAGCCCACTGTACAAAAGGCTTCAAATATATACAGAATGTGTATGTATGTGTATGTGTTCCAGTGTGGGTTTTCTTCTCGTTTTTGCTAAGGGTGTTTGTTTCTTAATCTTCCCTGAACAGATAGAGCACTGGAGGAGGTTCCGTCTTCGCCTTTCCAACTGGTGGCAACAACACCTCAACCGTCTTCAGGAAACAGAAAGGAGATGCCGTATTTTGTCACTCTTATCCCACTGCTCTGTTCGTACCTGTATTATGTTTGACCGTGTTGGTGCCGTCGTCACACTTACATACAGTAAAGTATATGCACATTAATTAATCCTCTTATGCACAGTAGTCAGTCATTAGTCAAACTGAGGCTGGTGTTTTTTATCTTTCTCTTCCATGAAAACAATCTTCGTTGCTCAGTTCCCATTATTTTGTAAAGCGAATATAGCGATGAAGACTGTTAAAAGAAAAAGTTTGATAATACCAGTCTAAGTATCTAGGAGGTCATGTTGAAGTTTCGATTCATCTGACAAACCAGTAAACCAATTACAACGCTTGTCCTGTTGTCATACTTGCCGAAGCTCGTTTAGTTAATTAATTAAAGGACCTTGTAATGTAGTCAGAAAATTGAAGGTAGGTGAGTCCTTCTAATATTGCTACGAAACACACACATCTATATGGAAGGAGCTTGTTTCGTGAAATAGTCAAAAGGAATCAGAAGCCTCCAATTTTCATACACGATTACAGGGTCCCTTAATACTCCATCAGACTGTTCGAAGCAGACCTGGATACAGTACAGGCATGGCTGATAGTGCTGGGCCAGGGTCCAAGGAGTGTTGGAGAGCAACTGAACAGAGTTCGAACAAGTGAATTTTCCAAACCAATCTCAACGTTGAGAGAGGTTTTGAAGACTCACTTTATTGAATTCTGTTCAGTTGCTCTCCAACACTCCTTGGACCCTGGTCCACCACTATCACCCATGGCTGTACATACTTATTATGGTTCGTGACTGTACAGTAGAAAATTTAATATATGTGTGTTGAGTTGACTCTTGCTTTGAGAGTCTCTAATTTAACAGTATATTTGATATACCTCACAATGACGAGTACAGTCACGAGCACCAATAAGTATACAGGTGTGTTTGGAATACCTAGAGACAGTAAATAAATGCACAATAACATCTCCATTGGAATTATTAGTTCGTTGGTGAATTGGTGGACTGTTCATATTTATAATACCTTGTGGCCAAATTCCTAGAAAAATAATTATGACACATTTTGAGTTAGTTAAACATAACCTACAGGCCTTTCATACGACCCTGTGATCGTGTATGAGACCTGATGGCTTCTGATTCCTCCTGACTATGCCACAAAACAAACTGTATCGTACGTGGCAGTGTTTGAAGGATTCGTTAAGGTGGTAATTCGTTTTTGGTACATTGGAGTGCCTTGATTCCTACAAAGTATACCAGGAAACAGGACCAGAAGAGCAAAAATAATGGTGTTCTGTTGCTTGGAATAGTTTGGAGGATTCGGTTGCTCCAGATTTACCAACACAAAACTTCCCTCTTAACCTCCAATTTTCTGACAACATCACGGGGATCTTTACAGCCCTAGTTGGTTAATCTGGAGCAACTGAATCCTCCAAACTATTCCAAGCAACAGAACAACACCATTATTTTTGTTCATCTGGTCCTGTTTCCTGGCATACTTTGGAGGAATCAAGGCACTCCAATGTAACAAAAGTGAATTACCCCCTTAAAATCAAAATGTGTGCTGTAGTTCTTTACAAACCCAGTAACTAACTTTTTATTAGCTTGTACTGAGGGCCATATTAAAACACGTTTGTGGTGCATACGATGGTGTTGTACCGGTACGATGGCTCCATAGACAAACAACAGAGCCGTCGTACAGTGCCACACCATCGTATACACCACGGATGTTCTTGAATACGGCCTTGTGTGTGACTAATAAATATAGTATATGATTGTAATTAGTAGTTGTAGTAATATATGTATTGTATGATGATGATGATGGTGATGGTGATGATAATGATGGTGATGGTGATAATGATGATGATGGTGATGATGATGATAATGATGGTGATGGTGATAATGATGGTGATGGTGATGATGATGATGGTGATAATGATGGTGATGGTGATGATGGTGATGATGATTGTGATGATGATGGTGATGATGGTGATGATGATTGTGATGATGATGGTGATGATGGTGATGATGATGATGATGGTGATGGTGATGATGATGGTGGTGATGATGGTGATGGTGATGATGATGATGATGGTGATGGTGATGATGATGGTGGTGATGATGGTGATGGTGATGATGGTGGTGGTGGTGGTGGTGGTGGTGATGATGGTGATGATGGTGGTGATGGTGATGATGATGGTGATGGTGATGATAATGATGGTGATGGTGATAATGATGGTGATGGTGATGATGATGATGGTGATAATGATGGTGATGGTGATGATGGTGATGATGATTGTGATGATGATGGTGATGATGGTGATGATGATGATGATGGTGATGGTGATGATGATGGTGGTGATGATGGTGATGGTGATGATGATGATGATGGTGATGGTGATGATGATGGTGGTGATGATGGTGATGGTGATGATGGTGATGATGGTGATGATGGTGGTGGTGGTGGTGGTGGTGGTGGTGATGATGGTGATGATGGTGATGATGGTGGTGATGGTGATGATGATGGTGATGGTGATGATGGTGATGGTGATGATATGATGATGATGATGATATGATGATGATGATGATATGATGATGATGATGATATGATGATGATGTGATATGATGATGATGTGATATGATGATGATGATTATAATGTGTTGTTGAAGCACTAATAAAATAATTTAGAAAGTATTATTGTGAACTGTTGTCTACTTACACAAATAACTTAACTTCTCATCTCTGCAAATATTATATATATTTGCTTTTTATTATTTAGAGAGGGGAGAGGATTTTTGTACACTCGCAATCCAAAATTTGTATCCAGGTCTTGATGAAGTTTCGAATCATTTGACATACTAGTGAACCAATTACAACGTTTATCCTGTTTCATATTTGCTTGAGCTCACTTAATACTCGATCAGGCTATTCGAAGCAAACCTGGATACATATTTTGGATTGCGAGTGTACAACGACAATCAAATATCCACCGACACTTTCCTTCCATCATAGTAAATATCTTGGTAATAAAGAACAACACGTGCATAATTTTGCAGCACAACATAATAATAATTAAGGGGGTTGAGTTGACGTGAGGTGTTGTATGATTATATTTTTATAGGATACTGATTTGTTTGCACGATGGAAGGAAAGTGTCGGTGGTTATTTGATTGTGGCTGTACACTCGTGATGCATAATTTCTGACCAAAGTGTGAGGAGCAGAAAGCTTCGAATCGCCTGGTATTGCTCATCTCCCCACCCAGTACACTCGTGATACGTAATTTCTGACCAGAGACCAACGGCAGGCACCACACACACATACCCTGCATTCGAACTCAGCCTCTATAGGTGTACTGGGTGGGGAAATGAACAACACCAGGCGATTCGAAGCTTTCTGCTCCTCACACCCTGGTCAAAAATTATGTATCACGAGTGTACAGTTGGACACATGAATGGGTGGTACAGCCCAAGTGAAAGATGGTCAATTTCTGCCAATATCAAGTTCCTTAGTGCCAAATAGGAGACATCAGGGGCAGAAGTAAGTATTGAGGATGCTAATAAAAAGCAAGTACAATACCTGATAATAGACACTGGTTACTCAAATGGGACAAGTATCTTTCACCTGGGCTGTACCACCCATTCATGTGTCCAACTGTACACCTATAGAGGCTGAGTTCGAATGTAGGGTATGTGTGGTGCCTGCCGTCAACTCTGGTCAGGGATTACGTATCACGAGTCTACTGTACACTCGTGATACGTAATTTCTGACCAGAGACGAACGGCAGGCACCACACACACACATACCCTGCATTCGAACTCAGCCTCTATAATGTGTACTGGGTGGGTGGGGAAATGAACAATACCAGGCGATTCGAAACTTTCTGCTCCTCACACTCTGGTCAGAAATTATGTATCACGAGTGTACTGTACATTAGATAGCCCAAATGTGCAGTACAATACCGAAGCCCACCCAAAAGACAGGACTCGTATTTTTCTTATTAAAGTTCACTACTTCTGACTATCTAATATTCGGCTATCTAATGTTCGGTATTGTACAGCACATTTGGGCTATCTAATGTATGTACAGTCACGAGCACTAATAAGTATACATGTAGCTTTGGTTGGAGATTTGAACAGTCCAATTCACCAACGAACTAATTTCAATCGACATTTTATTTACTGTCAATAGGTATTCGAAGCAAACCTGGATACTTAGTGCTCGTGACTGTACACTCCTAAGCAAATAGTTTTCAATGTTGGTAAGCGTTCATTCATGGTGACCAGAAGGATTAGAACCTGGCACTGCTTTGAAACCATTACATAGACTTATACTACAAGAGGAGGAAAATGGTTCACTGCTTCGAAATTGGCCTGAAACACTTTGGCGACGTCAGTAATGCAAATATACGAACAAGTGCCATATCTGGGAGGCTATAAGGTGATAATTCTTTTTTGGTACATACATTGGAGTACCTTGACTCCTCCAAAGTTTGCTTGCTAGGAAACAGGACCAGAAGAGCAAAAATAATGGTGTTCTGTTGCTTGGAATAGTTTGGAGGATTCAGTTGCTCCAGATTTACCAACACAAAACTTCCCCCTTAAGGACCCTGTGATCGTCGTCGTGTATGAGAACTGGAGGCTTCTAATTCCTCCTGACTATGCTACAAAACAAGCTCCTTCCACATAGGTGGTGTTTCGTGGCAATATTTGAAGGACTATTAATATACCACCACCAGTTTTCTGACTACATCACAGGGTCCCTTAATTGAGTTTCGCCCCAACCTTGTTGGTGTGAAGACGTTCTCCTGGCGCTCTGCCTGAATTCTTGTTTGTGTTGCTTTTACACTCTTGCTTGTATCTTGTTGTTTGTATTATTTGTGCATTCTTGTTTGTGTATTGTTGTTTCTGTGGTGTTGCTGGTGTTGTTTGTCTGTTGTGATTCTGTGTATTGTATTGTTGTGATTGTCTGCGTGTGTGTGTGTATCCTTGGCTGATTGAGTGTTCAGCTGTTCGTGTTGTTGTTTGCTTCCCATCTAGGCCTTGCTTGGCCAGATGGAGAGCGCGGATTCGGATGTGGCTTCCTGCCTGGAGGCTGACTTGGCCATGTCGGAAGAGGATGAGTCTCCTATCGAGGATCACTGGCCTGAGCTGCCTTCTCACAACCCTCCCCCCCCTCTCCTCGGTCACTCCGCAGCTAAGGTTGCAGCCTTCCACCTCCTCAACCTCTACCAAGCGACCCGTTGATGCCTCGTCCGACTCCTTACAGGATTCCGATGGTGTGGACTGTTTGCCTCCAGCTGCCAAGACTGCCAAGGGTGCTTCACCTGTGCATGACGTACCTTCTCTGCCTCAACGTGGTGTTTCTTCTTTGTATACCAACTCCTTGCCCTCGTCCAACCTTCCTGCTTTTGCCCCAAGAAATGCCTATGTCAAGCTCTCCTTCTCTGGGAACCCATCTACGGACACAAAGTTGCGTTGGTTGTCTGATGTCAACAGGGCCTTCCAGCTGCAGCGTGAACTGGCTGAAGTGAAGATGGCTGCTGTCACCTCCCGGTTTGTCTACATCTCTAGGGAGCGTCAAGACATCATTGATAGAGTCAAGGCTGGTGAATTTTTGTCTCTGCCTCTCATTCTTGAAGACTCACCCAAGAGGCCTCGTAAGTTCCCCAGCTACATCCTTACCCGTTTTCCTATTGATGTTACCCGAAACTTGCCAAGGGATACCCTGGTGTGTACTTTGCCCATCGTTTTTCCCAAGATGGTTCCCCCATAAGCCGTGCTGTTGTTGTCTGGAGTCAACCCGATCCTGCTCCAAATGAGATTTCCTATGATTTCCTCCCCTGTTTTCCACCGTGTGAGGTGAGGAAACTTCATAATGACCAGTCTTGGTGCTACAGGTGCTGGGGAATTGGGCATATCTCCCGGTACTGTTCTGCCAGGCCGAAGTGTGCATGGTGTGCCGCCGACCATGATTCCAAGACGTGTCCTGTCAGGGGTGAACCATCACATCCTGCTGCCTCCACCTCTGAGCCTTCACCTCCTGAGGATATGTCTCGATGGAAGTGTCCACGATGCCTTCAGCCAGGGGTTAATGTGTGGCATGGATGTACTCGACGTCAGGTCCAGGCTCGTGTCTCTACTATTGCTCCGCCTCCACCACCACCACCACCACCTCCCCAGTCTGCTCCTCCTACCAGCCCTGCCTCACCTCCGGACCTGGCCCTCCGCAAGTTTGTTGCTACCCTCATGGCACGATGTACGGCCCTCGAGAACCGCTTTTCTGCCCTTGAAGCCAGGATTGATGGGCTGGTTGCCGCTCAGGCTGCCAATGACTCCAAACTCTCCACCTTGGTCGAGGCTCAGCAGGCCATCATCTCAACTGTCACTACCCTTACCGAAAAGATGGATACTGTTGCATCTCACCTTGAAAAGCTTTTCGAGTCAGTCCCTTCTCCTGGTCTATCTTCTTCTCCAGGTCGCTCATCTGCCCCCACTCACTGGACTTCTACCTCCAAATACAGAGTTCGCTAGTGATTGCCGGCTGGATGTCATCTCCTGGAATGTATGTGGTATCACCAGTTATGCTAAGCTCACTCAACTCAAGGCCTATGTTTTTCGTCATCATCCCAGTGTTATTTTTCTCCAGGAAGCATTTCAGGATGGCCGCTCATTGCTGGGCAAGCTCCTCCTCTCTCAGGTTATGTGCCATATGTTCATCTGGTAAGGAATGGTCTCCTGACTTACATACATAGCTCCTTGCCACATCGCCTTCTTCGTACCTCCACTGATCCTGACATGACCTTTCAGCTATTTGAGGTTCTACCTGGTAATGGAGTACTCCAATTATGTAATGTCTATTCTGCACCAGCTAGACTCACTCTTGAGGCTTTTCATTCTCCAACAGTGCGTGGTATGGTGTATATGGGAGATTTTAATGCTCGGCATTCTGATTTGGGTGATGGTTCTGGCTCTATTAATCGTAATGGTGTTTGTCTCCTTACATACATCCGCAAGCATCATCTGACACGCTGGGACACTGGCGGTGCAACTCATTGCCGGGGAGGTACTCTGGATTACATCCTCATCTGGCCTGATAGCATCTCAGGTCCAGTGCTCCTCCATGCCAGACTTATTCTCTGATCACATCGCTCTTCGGTTTCATTATTCTCTATCTGCTGGGTCAAGTGCTTCAGCCACTCGTTTGCGTATTGCTGTGCCCCCTAAATATTGCCCGACTTACATCTTATTCATGGCCCATGTATTCCCTACATTTGACATATCTTCACCTGAACAGTTGTACTCTGATCTTGTATCTGCTACTCATGACTTTTATAGGTTATACATCTCCCGGCCACACCTCCAGCATCGCCATACTGCCCACTCCTGGACGCTGGATGCACGTATACAGGAGGCAAAGGAGGAGGCTGAACGTGATGGCCTATTGTTTCAAGCCAACCCAATCCCTGACCTGCTCCATCGTTACCAGATGTCTAGGGACGCTTTAGTTGCCCTGCAGGAGTGTGTTCACACTGAGTCTTGGCAGCAGTTCACGGATAGCATCAACCAGCAAATAAGTGTGGCTTCTATGTGGCACCTCATCCGTCGGGTTAAAAAGACACCGGCCACTGCTCGTCATCACACTCCTGCCGACTATGCCCAACAACTTGTCGATGCCTGGTTAGAACAATCTACCCCAGTCAGTCTACCCATCCACATACAAGATGCACTCGCTTCCCGTGCTGCTGTCCATCGGCTACGTCTAATGTCTGCTCTGTTGCAAGATGATGACGATGATGCAGAGGAGATAACTGAGGAGGAGTTGCGACGTGCTCTCTCTCGGGGTAGAGCTTCTTCCCCTGGTGATGATGGTATTACTTATGCTGTACTGCGCCTACTTCAACAAGTTCCTGGGAACCCTCTACTTCGACTGTACAATCTTTGTCTTCGTGACGGTTGTGTACCACGAGCCTGGACCAGCAGCACAATAATTCCCATCCCTAAGCCCGGCACTGCGAAGTTCAGGCCTATTTCCCTTACTTCCTGTTTTTGTAAGGTTATGGAGAGAATCTTACTCAATCGTCTCATGTACAGACTGCAGGATCGCCTTTCTCCATGGCTGTTTGGTTTCCTTTCCCAGTGGAGCACACACCACTGCCTAGTCGACCTGTACTCTCGCCTTAACAGGGACAGTGTGGTGGCCTTCATTGACCTTCGAAGTGCCTTCGATGTTGCTAATAGAGATATCATTTTGGATCAACTGGTTGACTTTGGGATAAAAGGTAATCTACTACGGTGGATTCGGGGCTACCTGAGTAACAGGACCTCCCGTATGTTTTGCAGTGGTGCACTCAGTCCTTTGCGCAGTTTTCATCTTGGTACGCCTCAAGGGGGTGTTCTCAGCCCATTGTTATTTAATATTCTGATGCATTGGCTGCTCACTTCTATCCCTGATATTCCTGGAACTACAATTACGTGCTATGCTGATGATATCTGTGTTCATTCTACCTCACCAAGGGATCTCCACGGTTTCTTGACTCATTCTCTGTGTCCTCCTCTCACTGTGGCATTATTGTCTCCCCAGATAAGAGCAGAATATTCACCTGCCGCCTTCCTCAAGCTCGGCCAGTGTTCACCATTGGAGGGACTGTCATTCCCATGTGTTCCCAGTATCGCTACCTGGGCACGCCAGTCAATATTTGGCCGATTGTCCCTGTCAGACCTCAAGACCATCCCATTGTCCAGGACTTATTGGGTCGTCTCCAGCGCCGTCTTACGCCACTTCAATGGCTCACTAACAACTCCTCGGGCATCTCCATCCCAGTAGCCAGGACCATCTATATTGCTTTTATCCATTCAGTTGTTGACTACCTCTCCCCTGCTCTGATTCAACCTCCTAGGGCTACTCTGGAAACTTTAGAAAAATTTCAGAATAGAGCAATGAGAATAATTCTCGGTTGTCCAATGTCGACCAGGATAGTGAACATGCAGTGTGAGTTGCGTCTTCCCCCATTAGTGGAGAGAATTTATTCTAGTGATACTTGCTTCACAGTCAAGTGCCTCCATTTCCCACATCTTTCACCTCATTACTCTCAGTTAGTCAGGACTTCTCTTAGACCAAACTCCCCTGTCCCTCCCATACTGCCTGCTGGACGTACTCTTATAAGGTCCGTTTCCTCTATGCTCCGTAGTCTTAATATAGATATAATGGTTGCAGACGTTCCCCCAGGGCCCCCTCCATGGATGCTACCAACACCTGATGTGAGCTTCACACCTACTTCCAAGTCGGAACTGCCTTCACTACAGCGGCAGTTGGCTCTGGAACACATAGAAACAGTGACGTCCTCCATCACAGATCCATACTGCCTCTACACTGATGGCTCATTGCAGGTGGATGGTACAGCAGGTTGTGCCATTTTCTCACCTGACAGGGAGTCACCTCCAGGAAGCTGGGTTGGCTGTCGTCTCTGTAACCACTCTAGCTCAACATTGTGTGAACTGTATGCCATTCTGGATGCTGTTAGTGTTGTTTGTCAACGTGGAGTGAATGCTGCCATTTTTTGTGACTCCAAACCTGCCCTTCATTCCCTTTCTAGTGTTCAGCCCACACACTCTACTGTTATTCAGCAGATTTTATCGTTTTTGGCCTTATTGCATCATCGTAACTTGACTGTCAAATTTTTATGGGTGCCATCCCATGTAGGTTTACGTCACATTGGTACAGTTGACAGACTTGCAAAGGAAGCCTGCCATCTGCCTTCTCATAGTGTTGGACGTCCTCTCTCCCTGACATGTTACATTTCTAGAGTTCGCTCCGCCGCTCTCCTCCCTGTACAGCGACGCAGGGATGCAGAGAGGCCCTTCAGCATCTCTATCACCCATTACGAGTCTGTCTGCCGTCACAAATATTCCTAATGTCGTCGAGGCCTCATGGTTCGGAGGCACAATGTAGTCTCTGCTCGTTTGAGGCTTGGCTACAGGCCACCGTGGCAGGTTGCTGGGATGCAGGGTGAGCCTCCCTTCACTGAGTGTCGCTTGTGTCGAGCACCTCGTGCTAACACTACAGAGCACTATTGCCTAGTCTGCCCCACTGTCCGACACTTGCTGCCCCAGGGCCTGCCACTTGATGTGGTTTGTCGACACCTGCTGAACCATCAGGTTCTGGAGGAACTTCTGGTGCGCCACCCTCATTTTGGTGGATTTAAGTAGGTCATGATATAAATATTTGTCTGTGTGCTTGTGCTTCATTCTGTTATGTTTTCGTGATGTGTGTGTTTGTGCGCATGTGTGTGTGCTTGTGTGTGTGTGTGGTCATTGGGTTCTCGTGAGTCCCGCCTACCCTTGTGTACTGGTGTCTGCCTATTGACTGACGCTACGGCACAATGAATTAAAAAGAGAAAAAAAAGGGTCCCTTAATTAATAAACATCGGCTCTGGAGATTATTATAGATGGGAGGAAAGTTGTACTGAGGCAGACTGCTTCAGTGTGTGTATGTATGTATGTATGTATGTATGGTAGACTGGGAATTTTAGTTAACATGTGGCTTGGAGAGAGAGTTATAGAGTACAGGAATGTGTGTGTGTGTTTGTGTTGAGCTGTCTGGCACTGTGGCTCACCCTCGATATCAAGTGTTAAAGGTCGAGCGAGACATTGAAGAAGGACATTATGTGCATGGTGGGTGAACTGGAAGCTGTACAGTATACACACACATTCCTCCAAACTTATGTCACGTAGCAATTAAGCCACGTACAGTTGGCAAAAGAGGAATTGCGACAACTATTGATAGAACATTAAATATAATAATGTCCATAGTTGTTTGTAGGGATCATATGTATGCATTACAGAAGGATATGTATATTTCCTTCTGTTATACATGCTTATAGTCCTTACAAATAATTGTGGATATTAGTTTGGTTAAAGTTCCATCAAGATTTGTCGCAATACCTCTTTTGCCAACTGTACCTCTCCTAAATATAAGTCAGTCTGTTTGGTGGGACATTTGAGAGGAACCATTTAATGTCCTTCACCATCATCTTAACCCCAATTCCTTATTAATTAAAGTACCCACACAAGAGACTGTTTGTTGTTTGGGAGGAACCATTTAATGTCCTTCACCACCATCTTAACCCCAATTCCTTATAAATAAAAGTACCCACACAAGGGACTGTTTGTTGTTCCTTTTCTAAAGCGACCTTGCCCAGGCGGGAGGAAGCCCAATGAATGAAAAAAAAAATGGAGTGACAGCAGCCTTGAGTTGAGGAGCAGCAGCTTTGGTGTTTGAGTTTATTTTATTTACATGTGCTTGTGTGTTGATGTGTGTCTCTTTGTGTTGTGCTTTAGGGTGTGCATACGTGTGTGTGTGTGTGTGTGTGTGTGTGTGTGTGTGTTAGATTAAGTTGTGTGTATATTTATGTGTATACGTGTATGAATCTGTCTCCATCTCAGGGGGTCGACAGTCTGTGAATTCAAGCATAATAATCGAGGGAAAGAAGAAAGCAGAGGGAAGGAAAAAGAAGAGAAGAGAAGAGAAGAGAAGGGAAGAGCTGTGAAGGGGAGGGGAAGGGAAGGACCAGCAAACAGAAATGGGCTCGTGTTACCCTCATTATGCCACCCTTCAGATATCCCAGGAGGCAAGGAAGGACCCGTCTGTTCTGTCTCACTCACAGTCAAGGAGATACCCTAGGGAGGAGGAGGAAGAGTAAGAGGGGATGGAGGAGGAGGATTGTGATAGAGGAGAAGTAGGAAAAGGAGCAGAAGGTCGAGACTTTACATTTTACACACACAAACACACACACACATAAACATCACCACACTTTTCCTATCTTACATTATGTATTGTACACTTTCATCAGCGTCTACCACAACATCATTACAATATTTCTACAACACAGCACACCACAACATCATTACAATCTTTCTACACTACAACGCACCACAACATCACCAACACAATCTCTTTACACCACAACATCACCATCACAATCTCTCTACACTACAACACACCACAACATCATAACAATCTTTCTACAACACAGCACACCACAACATCATTACAATCTATCTACACTACAACGCACCACAACATCACCATCACAATCTCTTTACACCACAACATCACCATCACAATCTTTCTACACTACAACACACCACAACATCATAACAATATTTCTACAACACAGCACACCACAACATCATTACAATCTTTCTACACTATAACGCACCATAACATCATCATCACAATATCTTTACACCACAACATCATCATCACAATCTCTCTACACTACAACACACCACAACATCACCACTATCTCTCTACACCACAACATCATTACAATCCACAATCCCTCTACACCACAACATCCCCACAACATCACCATCACAATCCCTCTACACCACAACATCACCATCCCTCTACACCACAACATCACCATCACAATCTCTCTACACCACAACACCCCAACAACAACATCATTACAATCTTTCAGCACAGAATTACTTTATCATGAGTGAATCAAGTGAGTGGAAATCCTACACCGACTGACTGACTGACTGCTTGACTGACCTTTCATTTCCCTGCAGCTACCATCCATCCATTTACCAGATATGGATGGGAAGGTGTCATTAGTCACTTTATATAACCCTTCATGCTTACAGTAGGCCTACACTGAAAGCCACATGTACAGCCACAATCAAATATCCACCGACACTTTCCTTCCATCGTGCAAATAAATCGGTATCATATCAAAATATAATCATACAACAACACCTTACGTCAACTCAATCCCCTCAGTTGTTATCATGAGGTGCTGCAAAATCATACACGTGTTGTTCTTTATTACCAAGATATTTACTACGATGGAAGGAAAGTGTCGGTGGATATTTGATTGTGGCTGCACAGTACTCTCGTAATCCAACCAAAATATGTATCCAGGCTTGCTTCGAATAGCCTGATCGAGTATTAATTAAGCGACCTCAAGCAAATATAAAACAGGATAAGCTTTGTAATTGGTTCACTAGTATGTCAAATGACTCGAAACTTCAACAAGACCTGGATACAAATTTTGGTTTGCGAGAGTTAATGACACATGACACAACACATCACCCAAACCCAATAATTATAATAGACCTGAAGTATAGAATGGTTCGTTAGATACTAGATAATTTTCCACCAATATTCAGGACACTCACTACTTTAAAATGTTAAGCTTTAGTTTTAGTATTCTTTCATGAGATTTTGGTACTCGATATTAGCTGTTAATTCTATGGGCCCCTCACCTCTGAAGGACCCTGTGATCGTGTATGGGAATTGGAGGCTTCTGATTCCCCCTGACTATGCCACGAAACATCCCCCAGCCATATTATAGGTGTGTGTGTTTCGTGGCAATATTTGAAGGACTCGTTTACCTCCAATTTTCTTACTACATCACAGGGTCCCAAAAAGGAGGTCAGTGGGATGTAAAAGGAGGAGGAGAAGAAGAAGGGAGGAAGAGGTGGTGAGAGAAGTGAGTGAGTGAGTGAGTGATGAGGAGAACAGATATACGAGCCTCACACACATGAGAGAGAGAGGAGAGAGAGAGAGAGAGAGAGAGAGAGAGAGAGAGAGAGAGAGAGAGAGAGTAGGAGTAGTAGTAGTAGTAGTAAAAGAGAGAAAGAAAGAAAGAGTAGTAGTAGTAGTAGTAGTAGTAGTAGTAGTAGTAGTAGTAGTAGTAGTAATAGTAGTAGAGAGAGAGAGAGTATTAGTAATAGTAGTAGTAGTAATAGTAGTAATAGTAGTTGTTGTTGTGATTGCATGTACAGTTGCCTCCACTAGTAACGGACACAGTGTCCGTTTAGTTTAGCTAAATAAGACGTTGTGTATGTTTATTCGCAGTAATCGTAAATATATAAATGGACAGAACTCATCCCTGCTATGGTACCCATGCACCATAATGACGCTATGTAAACAAACACAGTGTTGCCACATTTCGCCAAGTTCACCGGACGCTGTGCTCGTTACTAGTGGAGGTAATTGTACACCCTTTGATAAGAGAAGTATGAATAAGAAAAAGTGTGGTTTTTTCTCGAGCCTGTTCAATGAGATTGGTGAGAGACTGGCAAAGTCCTGCACTGTATTTGTTATGGCTAATATAAATGATATGTACAGCCACTATCAAATATCCACCAACACTTTCCTTCCATCATAGTAAATATCTTGGTTATAAAGAACAACACGTGTATGATTTTGTAGCACCTCATAGTAATAATTGAGGGGGGGGGGGTTGAGTTGACGTAAGGTGTTGTATGAATATATTTTTATATGATACTGATTTATTTGCATGATGGAAGGAAAGTGTCGGTGGTTATTTAATTGTGGCTGTACAGTCACGAGCACTAATAAGTATACAGCTTATCATTATTATTAAAAATGACCGGAGACACAAAGCTGGTAGATAATGCAAGTATTCTATCACTTCGAGGACCCAAGCCCCATGAATCCAACCTAAAGAAAAGAAGACAACTTAGAGAAAGAAAGATGAGTAGTTAGTTCAATAAAAACATATTAGTCCTACTCTTGAAGCCAGCCAGTCCTACACCATCCAAGACAGATTCACCAACACCATTCCACAATGACACACCAAGGGACAAACGATCGACTGTACTGACAGGTAAGATCAAGAGAGCTCTCTTGATCTTGCTGACAGGTTCTACAGCACGGCAATACGTAAGCAAACCTATGGGAGTCCAATGCACCACGAGTGACACGAGCCGGAACATACAGAGGTGATAGAGAGGAGTTAAGAGGATGCATCATTACATTACTTCTGATTTTGAAGAGAATGCACACAATGATGCAACAGAACGACGGTGACTCAAATTACAATCAAGTGAACCGCCGGCAAGAAATTTAACATTAAGCAACCCTATCCCGCAAATTGAGATGGCAGTCAGCTGCTGAACACCATACTGGAATTCCAAACAGTATTCCAACAGAGGCAACACAAAGAAGTTAAAACACCGCAGTAAACTTGGAACAGTCCATCCACCAGTTCACTAACGAGCTAATTC
>JAWQEG010007430.1:0-17454 GCA_033782935.1 Petrolisthes cinctipes
GAGGGGGGGCAGATGGTAGCGTTCATTGTGAGAGAGAGAGATGGTATAGTTCATTGTGTGTGAGAGAAAGAGAGAGGGAATATATATAGTTCTTGGGGGTATGAGGGAGAGAGTAATGTTGTTTTTGTGAAATATTTTGTTGGTCCCTTTACACACACACACACACACACACACACACACACACACACACAGAGAGAGAGAGAGTGTGTGTGTGTGTGTGTGTGTGTGTGTGTGTGTGTGAGAGAGAGGGAGGAAAAGGGGGAGACAAAAGAGAGAGGAAACAGTACTGTACAGTGTTGCCAAGCAAGTTACCTACATTATTAAACTACCACCAGTGTTGCCAGCTAGGTTCACTTTACCTGAGTGGTACTGTGGGTGAATTGTGGTAGTGTTGTGGTATAGCTAGTGATGGTGGTGGTTATGGTTGCTGGCGAATAATGTTGGTAGTTGTGGTAGTCAGAATGATGTCAGTAAATGTGATAAATTAGGAAATATTGGCTATATTTTTATTGTAGGTCGGGGGAAATGTTGGTAGTTGTGGTAGATGAAAGTAATGTTGGTAGATGTAGAGAGGAAAATAATGTTGGTAGTTGTGATAGGTAAGGAAAAAGAAAATATTGGTAGTTGTGGTAAAGAGGAAAATAAAAATGTTGGTTGTTGTGGTAGGTAAGGAAAAAGAAAATATTGGTAATTTTGGTAAAGAGGAAAATAAAAATGTTGGTAGTTGTGGTAGGTAAGAAAAAAAAAATATTGGTAGTTGTGGTAGAGAGGAAAATAAAAATGTTGGTAGTTGTGGTAGGTAAGGAAAAAGAAAATGTTGGTAGGGGAGTGAATAGGGAGGCAAGTGTGGTAATTTTCATTATTTACTACCACTCACCAACGCAAAGCACTTAGGGTGAGTGGTAGGTGGTGTGGTAGTGGTGGTAGTGGTAGGTAGTTTGGTTTGGTGGTGGTAGGTGGTTTGGTTGTGGTAGATGGTGGTGGTGGTAGGTGGTTTGGTGGTAGTGGTGGTAGGTGGTGTGGTGGTAGTGGTAGTCTAGTGGTAGATGGTTGTGGTTTGGTAGTGGTGGTGATGGTAGTGGTAGATGGTGGTGGTTTGTGGTTTGGTGGTAGGTGGTGGTGGTAGTGGTTGGCATCACTTTCTCTCACTCACTCTCACCATCTGACTCTCACTCTCACTCATTCCATTTATTTGTCCATTTCGATGCTCTGGTGGCCATTCTTTCAAGCCTTTAATCGCCTTACTTATCCACCAGGCATTTGGAGAGAGAGAGAGAGAGAGAGAGAGAGAGAGAGAGAGAGAGAGAGAGAGAGAGAGAGAGAGAGTTGATAAATTGCTTGATTGAGAGAGTGAGATCATATAGAGAAAGGGAGGAAGAGGAACGTGTGAAGAAAGAGGAATTAGGAAAGGAAGAAGGAAGGATACAGTAGAGAGAGGAAAGGAGAATGAACAAAGGAAGGGAATATTGAATGAAAGGAATAGGGAGAGGGAGAGAATATGAATTAAACGAAGGAGGAAAGTCGATGGGAAGAACAATAATATTAAATAAAATAGGAAGGGAGGTAAGGAAAGGAGAGAAACGTGATTTGACTATAGTGAGGAAGAAGAGGAGAGGGGAAAGGTAATAGAATAAAAGAAGGGATAACGGAAAGCTGCAGAGAGAGAGAGAGAGAGAGAGAGAGAGCAGAAATGAAAAGAGAGGAGAGAAGAGAAGAGAGACAGACACCTTCCCCTACCTTGTCACCTCTCCCTTTCCCCTCTCCCTCTCTCTTGTCACTTTACCCTTCCCCTATCCCCTCATCACCTCTCTCTCTCTCTCTCTCTCTCTCTCTCTTCCAATCCATCCATCCAGCCAGTGCGGGAGATGTTACCAGCCACCACCACCATCTCACCCTCGGGACGGTCGCAATGTTATGAATATTTCCTGGAGGGCGGGGCTGTTGGTCACTGTTGCCAATTCACCTCCTTATTTTGTTTTTCTATTTAACCCATAATAATAATAATAATAATAAGGTATTTTCCTTTATTTCGGCTGCTTTCATAGGTAGGATATGAGTGTCAATTAATGTAGAGTCTATTTGATATCAAAATCCTGTATAAAATGAACGAAAATTAGCCATATGAGTGAATCTTAAGTAATTACTAATATAATAGAGATTAAAAGCTGTAGAATTGCATTGTTTTTTCTTGGCAGTATCATTCCAAGGTGTTTGAGGACTTTGGGACTTGACTGTACGGTATCTTTAGCTCTACAGTAGTGGTATGAAAAGATATAACACACACACAAAAGAAAAAAAAAAACACACACACAGACACCCCCCCCCCCACACACACACATCGTACTGTAGGAAAATAGCTGAATTGACGACCCTGCTGTGGCCTGGCAGTTTATTTGGCGGCAAAACTCGACCCCAGTGTTTCCCTCCCCATAATTCGTTCACTCCCCCCCCTCCTCCTTCCTCACACCCTATCACCAGCATCTAGTCGGAATAATTGAGTTGGCTTCACTTTACTTTATTGCCTCTCTATGTTATCCATTTTTATTATATTATTGAATTATAATTTAGTTGATATTCTTTTAAGTTATATATATATATATATATATATATATTACCGTATGTTATATATTAATGGGATGATAATTTTGTTGACATTCCTTAAGTTATAGATATATATATTTTTTACTATTAATTTTGTTGACATTCTTTAAAATGATATATGCTTCATTTTATAATAATTTAGTTGACATCTTTGGTCTCATTTATCACGTTTATATTCCTTTAAGTTTCGTGTGTTTATATTTAAGGGGAGAAACTCTTGATGATAAATTGGAAGGCTACTGAATCCTCCAAACTCCCGAAACAGATCCCCTATTAGTAGTAACACTGAGGTGGTCTGTTGCCTTGGGATGGTTTGAAGGAATTAGTAGCATCCAATTTCCCACTAAGCAAGGAAGAGGTGGACAGGTGAAGGGTGGGAAATGTTGAGATAATCACATTCTTTTTCCTACTGGCTTTTTTTTTTTTTACTGTATATAATTCTCAATATATATATACTTTGTTTTTTTGCACACGCACGTTCTCAGAAACTCGTATTAGTCTGTGTGTGTGTGTGTGTGTGTTGTGGTGCAGTGGTGTGTGTGTGTGTGTGTTGTGGTGCAGTGGTATGTGTGTGTGTGTTGTGGTGCAGTGGTATGTGTGTGTGTGTTGTGGTGCAGTGGTATGTGTGTGTGTTGTGGTGCAGCGGTGTGTGTGTGTTGTGGTGCAGCGGTGTGTGTGTGTTGTGGTGCAGAGGTGTGTGTGTTCTGGTGCAGGGGTGCTTGTGTGTGTGTGTGTGTTTTGGTGCAGTGGTGTGTGTGTGTATTGTGGTGGTATGTGTGTGTGTGTGTGTGTGTGTTTTGGTGCAGTGGTGTGTGTGTGTATTGTGGTGGTGCAGTGGTGGGGGTGACGAGGTGGGATGAGAGGGTGTCACTGAGGGAGAAGGAGAAGTGCCAAGAATGTAGTCGTAGTAAGTAATGATGGTAGTGATGGTGGTGGTGGTGGTGATGATGGTGATGGTGGTGGTGGAATGGTGGTGGTGGTAGTAGTGATGGTGGTGGTACAATGGTGGTCGTGGTAATAGTGGTTGTAGTTGTGGTAGTGGTGGTGGTAGTGGTAGTAGTAGTGGTGACACCTTTTTCTCCACAACCACGTCCCCTTCCCCCACCATCCCCCTTCTCTCTCCCACCACTACCCCCCCATCCCCATCTCCTCCCCCTCCTCCCTCCCATCTCCCTTCCATCTCCCCCCCCCCCATGCTTCCACTCCTCCCAGTATATCCTTGTTTTCTTTCCTCCCTCCCTCCCTTTGTCCCTCATGACATTTTTTCTTCACCCCCCTTATTCCTCCTCTTCCCCTTCTCCCCTTTCTCCTCTCATATTCCCCTTCTCCCCTTTCTCCTCTCATATTCCCCTTCTCCCCTTTCTCCTCTCATATTCCCCTTCTCCCCTTTCTCCTCTCATATTCCCCTTCTCCCCTTTCTCCTCTCATATTCCCCTTCTCCCCTTTTTCCTCTCATATTCCCCTTCTCTTCTCCTTCTCCCCCCCTTCTCTTCTCCTTCTCCCCCCCCTCTCCTTTTCCCCCCCCCCCTCTCCTCTTCCCCCCCCCCTCTCCTCTTCCCCCCCCCCTCTCCTCTTCCCCCCCCCCTCTCCTCTTCCCCCCCCCTCTCCTCTTCCCCTTCTCCCCTTCCCCTTCTCCCCTTCTCTTCTTGTTCCTTCATTTCCGTACCGTACATCGCTTTCAATCTCTCTTCCTTTTTCCACTTCTGTTTCCCATGTCCCAATTCTGCTTCCAATCCTTTCACCCTTACTTCTCTCTTACACACACACACACACACACACACACACAATACTGCACCAGAACACACACACACTACTGCACCACAACACACACACACTACTACATCACAACACACACACACACACACACACACACACACACACACACACACACACACACACACACTCTGAGAACTGGGGTTTTGTCACTTCCATAATAATAGTTATGATAGATAATTGTTCCTCAGAAGTCAGTGTGGCGTGTGTGAGAGAGAGAGAGAGGGACCTCCCCGTGATTGTTTGCGTGCCAGTTGGGTCAGAGAGAGAGAGAGAGAGAGAGAGAGGGATAGACAGACAGGCCATTTTTGTTTAATATTCAAATGGATTCCCAAAGTCCCAAAATAATGTCATGGTACAGCTAAAAGATTCTGAGCCTCGCCTGGGCACGGGAGGAGGGAATAGAGTGGGGTGGGGGGGGGGAAGGGATGGAATGGGGTGAGGGGGGGAAGGGATGGAGTGGGGTAGGGGGGGGGAGGGAAGGATGGGTTGGGGTGGGGGGGAAGGGATGGAGTGGGGTAGGGGGGGGGTACATCTGATCTCATATTGTGTAGGTGGTTGGTGTTGGCAGTGGCAGGTAGGCTAGGCTAGGTGGGGACTCAGTGCACAGGTGGTCCAATTGGCACGGTGGTCAAAATAATTAGGTGGGTGTCTCAGTGGGGGGTTGCATTATTAGGTGGGTGTCTTGGTGGGTAGGGGGTTACATTAGGTGGGTATCTTGATGGGTAGGGGTTACATTAGGTGGGTATCTTGATGGGTAGGGGGTTACATTAGGTGGGTGATGGTGGGGTGTGATAGTGGTTGTTGCAATAGGTAATCACTTCAATT
This sequence comes from Petrolisthes cinctipes, assembly GCA_033782935.1. NCBI lineage: Eukaryota > Metazoa > Arthropoda > Malacostraca > Decapoda > Porcellanidae > Petrolisthes > Petrolisthes cinctipes. Next base: position 5,203 of record JAWQEG010007430.1, read on the forward strand.
CACAGACCATCCCAGTACAGTCACTAATCATAAAACATCTAGGGTGTCGGTAAATTATGTGAACAGATTGTATTGTATATATAATTCTTTTTTTTTTTTTTTAGATACTAGAAACTGGATGTCTAATACTGTAATCACCCAGTATTGTACAGAAGTTGCCTAGACAAACGAATTTGTAAGAGGTAGTAATACTGTACTTAAGGACCTTCCAAACTATACCAAGACACAGACAACCCCATTTGTAAACATTTAATAAGATCGTCTGTTTCCTGGCATAGTTTGGAGGAATCAATAACCCTTCAATATACCAACAAGAAAATCATCCCCTGGCAGTAGAATAAAATTGTATATATGTATGTATCCCTGGTGGTAGTCGTGGTAGTGGTCGTAGTAGTGGTGGTGGTGGGGGTCGTGAATGCGGTGGTCGTAGTAGTGGTGGTGGTGGGGGGGAGGGTCGTGGCGGTAGTGGGGGTCGTTGTGGTCGTGGTGGTGGGGGTCGTTGTGGTCGTGGTAGTAGTAGTAGTGGTAGTGGTCTTCCCTCGTCCAACCTACACGGATTACTGTAGAAAAAAATGTCTGGCACAAAATTGGAAAGTAAATCTGTATGTGTGTGTGTGTGTGTGTGTGTGTGTTGGATTGGACTCTTGAAAAATGATATCCTGCTTTTTATATTATTATTTTTGAATCAAAGTTTTATATATATATTCCCTAGTATGTACAGTATAGGTATATCATTAAACTCTATGCTATATATGTATTTTTTTTTAAGCTGCTGACGTCATCGTGTTGTTTTCCTTTTTTCTGTATGTATGTATGTAATTGTATGTAATTCTGTATGTAATTGTTGATTTTGAAGCTAATGTGTTTTATTTTCTCATTACAGGTGAGTGCCATGGGTGATATCATATGTCAAGGTCACATAAGGTCAACTCAAGGTCAAGGTCAGTGGGTAAGGTCAAGGTCAATTTCAAGGCCAGAAGGCAAGGTCAAACTGAAGGTACATCTGTGGGTAAAGTTAAGGTCAAGGTCAAATTCAAGGCCAGAAGGCAAGGTCAAACTGAAGGTCTGTGGGTAAAGTTTAAGGTCAAGGTCGAAGGGATAGGTCAGGTCAGGTGGGGAATACCCGATCCTTAATTATCCTCATTAGACAAGTTAATTAGTTAAAAATATTCAGCAGGCAATTATTTCTTTCCTTGGTAGTTGTAATGAGGCAGAGATTTTGTTGTTGTAAATGTATGGATATTATTTTTATTATTATTTTATTTTTTTATCATTATTATTATTATTTTTGTGTGTGTGTGTGTGTGTGTACTGTACGTGGAGCAATTTGTGTACAGGTATTGGGACAGATGTTAGACAGGAACCCACACACACAGATAGACAGACACAGCAACAGATTGATTGATTTAAAGACACACACACACAAGCAGAATCATACACACATTCACAAGCAGAATCACACACACACACACACACACACACAAGCAGAATCACACACACATACACAAGCAGAATCATACACACACGCACAAGCAGAATCATACACACACACAAGCAGAATCATACACACACACACACACACACACACACAAGCAGAATCATACACACACACACACACACACACACAAGCAGAATCAGACAGACAGAGGTCGACTGGCAGACAAGCAAGCAATCCTTTTTGATGGAGAAGGAATGTAAAATGCCTGTATACGAAAAAAACATGCTTTAGCAAACTTGGGCAGACCAGAATGGAAGAAAGTTGGTGGGTGAGGTGGGAGGGAACAGGATGGTAGGAAAGGTGGAAGGAGGGATGAGGTTGGAGGAAAGGGTGAAGGAGGGATGAAGTCGGAGGGAACAGGATGAGGGGGAAGGAGGGATGAAGTGGGAGGAAAGGGGGAATGAGGGATGAGGTGGGAGGAAAGGGGGAAGGAGGGATGAGGTTGGAGGAAAGGGGGAAGGAGGGATGAGGTGGGAGGAAAGGGGAAAGGAGGGATGAGGTGGGAGGAAAGGGGGAAGGAGGGATGAAGTGGGAGGAAAGGGTGAAGGAGGGATGAAGTGGGAGGGAACAGGATGGGAGGAAAGGGTGAAGGAGGGATGAGGTTGGAGGAAAGGGTGAAGGAGGGATGAGGTTGGAGGAAAGGGTGAAGGAGGGATGAAGTGGGAGGAAAGGGGGAAGGAGGGAGGAAAGGGTGAAGGAGAGATGAGGTTGGAGGAAAGGGGGAAGGAGGGAAGAGGTGGGAGGAAAGGGGGAAGGAGAGATGAGTAGGGAGAACAGGAAGGATAAGGGAAGGAGGGATGAGTGTAAAGGAGAAAGGGGTGGGATGGGATGGAAGGTGAGGATGGAACGACAAAGATTATATGAAAAAAGTAAATATGATCAGATGTTTGGGTTGTAAGTCAGGGAAAATACAGACAGACAGACAGGTAAGGAGGCAGATAAACAGATAGACAGGTAAGAAGGCAGATAGACAGGCAGACAAATGTAGACAGACAGGCGAAACGAGGCGAGGAATTCAGGCAGATAGACAAGACAGATTGACAGACAAGCAAAGACGGGAAGGAAGCAAGCAAGCAATCTTTATCAAACAAGTAAGCAAGCACAGATGGACAAATAGACAGAGAGAGATACCGTCAGAGAGCTTCAAGCAAACAGTAAGACCAGGAGGGGGTGGAGAGGAGGGGGGTGGAAGGGAGAGAAGAATGCAGGCAGGGTAGGAAAGTAGGCAGACAGGCACAGAGGAATGTTGTCATGCAGTCTAGCGAGTTGGTGGGGTGGTGGAATGTAGGTAGGCCGGGTCAGGTAGATTGGTATGTTGTAGGTAGGTAGGTAGGTTGGTAAATAGATAGATAGGTAGGTAGGTACATAGTTAAGTTGGTTGGTTGGTTGGTTGATAGGTAGGTTGATTGGTAAATAGATAGATAGGTAAATAGTTTGGTTGGTTGGTTAATAGGTAGGTAGGTAGGTATAAGGGTAAAGAGACAGTGATTGAAATATGATTGAGACAGAGTTAGGTAAGTGAATAGTTTAGACAGGTGGAGGTGTCAGAGGCAAAGTTTGGTGACAGAAGCAGACAGACATAGGGAAAGCAGTCAAGCTAAGATATAAGCAGGAAGGGAATCATGGAGACGGGCACGTAGGCAGGACAGTAGTCAAACACACACACACACACACACACACACACAGGCAGGCTGGTATTGAAGCATGCAGAGGCGAGGCATTAGAGAGAGTTCCTAGAAATTCCTAGAACCTCACATCGAGTGCCAGTGTCCCTCTTTGCCTACCTGTCTGTCTGTCTGCCTGCCTGCCTGCCTGCCTGCCTGCTGCTGCCCGCTGCTGCCTGCTGCTGCCTGCCTGCCTGCCTGCCTGCCTGCCTGCCTGCCTGCCTGCCTACCTACCTGTCTGTCTGTCTGTCTGTCTGTCTGCCTGCCTGCCTGCCTGCCTGTCTGTCTGTCTGTCTGTCTGTCTGTCTGTCTGTCTGTCTGTCTGTCTGTCTGTCTGTCTGTCTGTCTGTCTGTCTGTCTGTCTGTCGTGTTGTTAGGGACCCCGTGATGTAGTATGAAAATTGGAGGTTAGATATTCCTTCAAACATTGTCACGAAACACCACCCATATTGAAGGAGTTTGTTTCATGGCATAGTCGGGAGGAATCAGAAGCCACCGAGTCTCATAAACGATCACAGGGTCCTTATTAAAGGTTAATGTTAACAAGATTATTATCCACCTCAGTGCAATAGTGATGTAAGGAACACAATAGAGCTGCTGCTGCTTCTAGTAATGTTGTACAGTGTTTTGGCGATGGTGGTGATGATGGTGATGGTGGTGTAAGGATTGGTGGAGATAGTTGCCATGTCAAAGAGTCATTGTGATGGTGGTGGTGATGGTGATGATGGTGTAAGGATTGGTGGAGATAGTTGTCATATCAAAGAGTCATTGTAGTGGTGAGTCAAGGATTGGTGGTGGTGGTGGTGGTGAGGAGTCAAGGATTGGTGATGGTGGTGAGGTTTGGTGGTGATGGTGGTGGTGATGTTTGGTGGTGACGGTGATGGTGTGGTGCAGGGGTGGGGGGTATTAATGAGAGGTGAGGGTACAGGAAGAGTAGGGTAGGTATGAGGGGTGAAAGGGGGGGGGGGGCAAGTTCCGGGAAGGTGTTGGGGGCGAGGGGTTGAGGGGTAGCCAGCTATCAGATCAACAAGGCCAAGATTACACCTGCATTGTTTACTTACATTTGAGGTTGACAATCCACTTTTTTTTTTCTTTTCCTTTTTCAGTGTTGTTATATTTTGTTTGGTGCTTGTTTTAATATTTACAAAAAGAAAAGCTTATTACCTCTGCACTTTCCTTCCTTAAAAAAGAAGAAGAATGATCTTGTAAGCATTCATATGATCCATGATGATAATAACAGTAATAATAATAATAATAACAATGAAATAATAATAATAATAATAATAACAACAATAAAATAATAATAATGATAATAATAATAATAATAATAATGATAATAATAATAATATAGGTAATTTTCTCTCTACATTCTCCTTTCCTTAAACATAAAATTTACAGTTATGGACCGCAGGGAAAAAAAAAAAAATTAAATGGTCAACTTGCCATCAATATTTACATCCGACAGGAAGTTTACACCGGGAGTTGTTTACACCCTGTTCTGGCCACACTGCAAGCCTCCTCACACCAGCATGCACTCGGTTCTGGCCACACTGCAAGCCTAGTTATACACCATAAACAAATTTAGAAGCGACGAAGAAAAGATAGGAAAGAATGTGAATTATACGAGAGAGAGAGAGAGAGAGAGATATATATATATATATATATATATATATATATATACGTGTGCGTGTGTGTGTGTGTCGGTGAGGTAAAATGAAATGAATTGTACGAGTCTGTGTGTGTGTGTAGTGAAGTGAAGTGAAGTGAAATTTACGATTGTGTGTGTGTGTAAATGTGTGGGTGTGTGTGAGTGAGCGAAGTGAAATGAAGTTAGTCCGAGAGAGAGAGCACTAAAGATGAGCATTGCACATAGCCTTGCCACATATCACTCACTACCTTCCTCATTAACCTAGCCAAGTCAACCAACGAACACACACACACACACACACACACAGTTTATTACACACATACTCAGTTTATTACACACACACACAGTTTATTACACACACACACACAGTTTACTACACACACATACTCAGTTTACTACACACACATACTCAGTTTATTACACACTCACACACACACACACACACACACACACACAAACACACACACACACACACTTAGAGTTTTTTATACACACACACATGCTCAATTTATTACACACACACATACTCAGTTCATTACAAACACGGGCGACTCAGGTTAATATTCATCTTCTACCAGGTATATCACACACACACACACACACACACACACACACACACACACACACACACACACACACACACACACACACACACACACACACACACACCTTTTTCCTCCGTGCTGTAGTCAAATTGTGTGCCTGTGTTGACTGACCCTAAATGTGTGGCTTCATTAAGGTGCTAATTGCTCGCTAATACGCTTGAGTAATTACCAGACATCAGTTGGTAGTTGTTGTTGTTGTTGTTGTTAGTAATCTCTGGGGTGCTGGGAGGAGGAGGGGGGGGGGAGCAAACTGGAGTACAATGATTCCTCCAAACTATGTACCTACCTACAACACAGCCTCTCACACACACAACAACACAGCCACTATATTACAACACAGTTTTCACACAACAATACAACATAGCCTCTCAACACAACACTACAACACAGCCTCTCACATTATACTACAACACAGCCTCTATATTACAACACAGTCTCTCACACTATGATACAACACATGCAGCCTCTCACACAACACTACAACACAGTCTCTATTTATTACAACACAGACTCTCACACAACACAACAACACAGCCTCTATATTACAACACAGCCTCTCACACAACACAACAACACAGCCTCTATATTACAACACAGCCTCTCACACAACACAACAACACAGCTCTATATTACAACACAGTCTCTCACACTATGATACAACACATGCAGCCTCCCACGCAACACTACAACACTGCCTCTCACACAACACAACAACACAGCCTCTCACACTATGATACAACACATGCAGCCTCTCACACAACACTACAACACAGTCTCTCACACTATAATACAACACATGCAGCCTCTCAACACAACACAACAACACAGCCTCTATTTATTACAACACAGACTCTCACACTATGATACAACACATGCAGCCTCTCACACAACACTACAACACATATTCTCACTCTCTATCCAGGGTTTCATCTCACTTTATTTCCCTCGCTGTGTGTGTGTGTGTGTGTGTGTGTTTGTGTGTGTGTGTGTGTGTGTGTGTGTGTGTACAGACACTGGAACGTGTTGCAATGGGTCCATGGTGTTGGTGTGGGGGAGGGAGTGTGTTGTTGACGCCTTGCAACACACAAACACATGCAACACACGGTATATGTACACACACACACGCACGCAAAACTTCTATGCATGCCTGAGAAATGTATTGTCAAACAAACACACACACACACACACACACACACACACACACACACACACACACACACACACACACACACACACACACACACACACAGCAGTCAATTTTGCATACTGACATAAACACACGCAAAACACGCACAAATGCACTTACCCATCTACACACACAACACAACATACGCACACAAACACACACAGTTTCACAGGGTCCTATGTGCCATATGCTGATGTTCCCACCATGCAGCACGCAGACACAGTTATATATACACACACACACACACACACACACACACACACGAGGAACGCTTTGAGTCGCCCACACAGTTAGTTAATCACGCATGCACGCAAATACACTCACAATATGTATGATATTACTTTCTTCACCCCTCACCCACGACTCACTCATCTCCAACACACGCACAAACCTCTCTCTCTCTCTCTCTCTCTCTCTCTCTCTCTCTCCTCTCTCTCTCTCTCTCTCTCTCTCTCCTCTCTCTCATTTTTACCTTCCCTTTTCCTCCTGTTCCTCTCTCTTCGCCCCCCTTCCCCTCCCCACCCCATCCCCACCCCACCCACCCCATCCCATTACGACACATTTCCCTAATCGTCCGCCAGGTGGCTGTGGCTTGCATGGTAGAGGTTGTTGTCCCGTATAACACACACACACACACACACACACACACAACAGGTAAATAGATTAACAGGTTGATAGATGAGTATATTTCACGTCTTCCCCTTCCTCTTCCCTTTCCCCTTCCTCTTCCTCTTCCCCTTCCTCTTCCTCTTCCCCTTCCTCTTCCTCTTCCCCTTCCTCTTCCCCGTCCCCTTCCTCTTCCCCGTCCCCTTCCTCTTCCCCTTCCCCTTCCTCTTCCCTTCCTCTTCCCCATATCCCAATTCTTCCCATTAACCCATCAAGGATCTCTCTCTCTCTCTCTCTCTCTCTCTCTCTCTCTCTCTCTCTCTCTCTCTCTCTCTCTCTCTCTCTCTCTCTCTCTCTCTCTCTCATCTCTCTCTCTCTCTCTCTCTCTCTCTCTCTCTCTCTCTCTCTCTCTCTCTCTCTCTCTCTCTCTCTCTCTCTCTCTCTCTCTCTCTCTCTCTCTCCCCCCATCTCCCAGTTCCTCCTCCATTCCCTCTTCTCTACTTTATTTTCCTCCATCCCTCTTCCCTACTTTATTCTCCCTTTCTATTCCCCTTTTCTATCTACACAGTCTTTGTCATGACCTTCCCTTCACTTCCATTTATTGTCATCCCTCTTCGTTCCAGCCTATCTGTGTCCCCTCTCCTTCTCCAGTGATCTTGTGTTCTCTCCCCTTCCTATCCATCTTTTCCCTCTAATTCCTCCTCCCCCTTTCTCTTTCCTTATCTCCCCATCTCCCTTTCTCTTTTCCTCCTCCTCCTCTCCCCTTACTCCATCTTTTCCTCCTCCTCCTCCTCATCTCCCCTTACTCCATCATTTCCTCCTCCTCCTCTCCCTTACTCCATCATTTCCCCTCTCCCCTACTCACTTCATCATTTCCTCCTCCTCCTCTCCCTTACTCCATCATTTCCCCCTCTCCCCTACTCACTTCATCATTTCTCCTCTTCCTCCTCTCCCATTCCTTTTCCAACTCCTCCCTCCTTTATATATTACATTTTTCCCCATACTACAAAAATTGAGAGAGAGAGAGAGAGAGAGAGAGAGAGAGAGAGAGAGAGGAGAGAGAGAGAGAGAGAGAGAGAGAGAGAAATGAATCCTAGTGACCTGCCAACCAGCAAGAGTACACCGCGTTGTCTCTGTACCCGGATATTGTGAAGGGAATGTATTGTACCTTGCATCCTCTCTTGTGGGGGTCGTGGTGGTGTGGACGAGTTACTAGTACCAGAGAATCACCTTCCTTCCTCCTCCCTGTCTCCCTCCCCTGTCCTCTCCTTCTCTTTCTCTCCCTCTCCTTTCCTCTCTCCTCTTCTGTCCTTCCCTTTCTCCCCCTCCCCTGTTCTCTCCTTCCCTTTCTCTCTCTCTCCTTTCATTTCTCCCTCTCTCTCCCCCTCTCCTTTCTTTCCTCCCCTTCTCCTTTCTTTCCTTCCTCCCTCTCTCCTTCCCCTTCTCTCCCTTTCCTTTCTTCCTCCCTCTTTCTTCTCTTCCTCCCCCTCTCCTTCCCTTTCTTCCCCCCCCTCTCCTTCCCTTTCTTCCCCCCTCTCCTTCCCTTTCTCCCCCCCCTCTCCTTCCCTTTCTCCCCCCTCTCCTTTCCTTTCTCCCCCCCTCTCCTTTCCTTTTCTCCCCCCCTCTCCTTCCTTTCTTCCCCCCCTCTCCTTCCCCCTCTCCTTCCCCCTCTCCTTCCCCCCTCTCCTTCCCCCCTCTCCTTCCCCCCTCTCCTTCCCCCCTCTCCTTCCCCCCTCTCCTTCCCTCTCTCCTTCCCCCCCTCTCCTTCCCCCTTTCCTTCCTTCCCCCTTTCCTTCCTTCCCCCTTTCCTTCCCCTTCTCTCCCTTTCCTTCCTTCCCCTTTCCTTTCTTTCCCTTTCCTTTCTTTCCCCTTTCCTTTCTTTCCCCTTTCCTTCTTTCCCCCTCCCTTGCTTCTAATTCCTCCCTCCCTTGCTTCTAATTCCTCCCCCTGTCCCATGCTTTCCATCCTACCTTCCCTGCTTCCACGTGTAGGGCAACAGTCAGCAAGTGTCCCTTTAAACACCGAGAGCCTAAAGGTTAAAATACCACTTAGCGATACCCATCTATGGAGGCATGGAGAGGAAGCATGAAAAAAATATATATGGGAAGGAAGGAGTAAAAGTAAGGAAGGTGTGAGGAGGTAGGTTAAGAAGGAAGGTGTGGGGAGGAAGGTAGGATGAGGGTGGTAGAGAGGGTAAGGAAGGAGTAGGATGAGGATGGGAGAGAGGGTAAGGAAGGAGGTAGGATGGAGATGGTAGAGACACAGGTATAGGAAATAAAAAAAAGGTAGGTGAGGAAGGAGAGCAGAAGGATAAAAAAAAAACCACAGGAATTTGGGAAGAGGGAGGAGGGTAGTAGACAGAGAGGACAGATCTATCGGTTGAGAGAATGTCAGACACTGAGAAACAGAAAAGGGGAAAGAAATGGCTATAGGGAGGAGTGGAAGGCCAGGGAGGGGTGTAGGGAGGGGAAAGGATAGGACGGAAAAATGACATAACAGAGTTTAAAGGGAATACATAGAGCAAAATCCACACTGTATGTACGGGAGGGAAGGAAGGAAGGAAGGAAGGGTAAATGTCACATCCCATCGACCCAACACAAGTCACAAAAATGTAAAGCTTGACACAAACGGGTACCTCAACACACACACAAACGGGTACCTCAACACACACACAAATGGGTACCTCAACACACACACAAATGGGTACCTCAACACACACACAAACGGGTACCTCAACACACTCACAAACGGGTACCTCAACACACACACAAACGGATACCTTGACACACACACAACGGGTACCTCAACACACACACAAACGGGTACCTCAACACACATACTGGTACCTCGACACACAAACGATACCTCAAGTTGAAGTGGCCAAAAGCTATCAATAGTAAATGCATCTAAAATGAAAGATGATACTGTGTGAGTTTCTTCTAATTTTAACACGTCTGTCAAGGGTAGGGAGGAAGAAAAGAAATTAAGAAATGGGCAAAGGAGAAAGGGAAGAAAGAATAGGTAGGGGATGAAGGAAATAGAACCGTTGAATGAGGCAGGAAAGAGGCATAAGAGGAAAGAAAGGAAAGCTGGTTGAGGGAAGAGAGGAAAGGAAGGGGTACGGGAGACAAGACAGAGGAGGATGTTGGGAGGAAAAGAGGGGGGTGGGGGATCTGGGATGGGGGTAGTGTTGCTATTTGGCCCCACCTACCCACCCAGGCAGGCAGGCAGGGAGGGAGGGAGGGTGGGAGTCGAGCGGGTATGTAGGTCAGGGTTGGTTGGTTGGTTGGTTGGTTAGGTGGGTGGGTGGGTGCTGGGTGCGTTGGGTCCCCTTCCCCTCGTCCACCTCCCCTACCACCACCACCACTACCAAACCGAGCTATGCAGGGTACAGAAGACACTCCCCTCCCTCACCCCCACCCCCACCCCCCCTTGACCCTCACCATCGCCGGCTTTCTGTCTCCGTTACAGTTCTTTCATTTGTTGTACCTTCGTGTTGGCAAGATTTTGGTTTGATCTCTAGAAATTGGATGGATGTTTAAGGGGGAAGTTCTGTGTTGGTAAATTTGGAGCAACTGAATCCTCCAAACTATTCAAGCAACAGAACACCATTATTTTTGTTCTTCTGGTCCTGTTTCCTGACATACTTTGGAGGAATCAAGGCACTCCAATGTACCAAAAACGAATTACCACCTTAAGGACTCTGTAAGGATCGTGTATGAAAATTGGAAGCTTCTGATTCCTCCTGACTATGCCACGAAACAAGCTCCTTCCCTATAGGTGGTGTTTCATGGCAATATTTGAAGGACTCATTTACCTCCAATTTTCTGTCTACATTACAGGGTCCCTTAATGTAGTTTGAACTGGGGTGGATGTGTCGTTATTTAATCTCTGGAGTTGTCGTAGGAAGCATAAGGAGATACTAATTTGCTTTGGGTAACTTGGAGGGCTACTTATTCCTCCAAACTATGGCCAGGAAACAGACCACTTCAGTATATTATGTTCTTGTATGTTTTGTTGTGTTCTTGTGTTCTACCCTTGTCTTCTGTCTCTCTACCCTCTACTCTCACTCTCCCTTCTACTCTCAACTCTCACTTCCACTCTCGACTCTCACTTCCCTCTCGACTCTCACTTCCACTCTCTATCTTACCCACGCCAACACCTCTCTCTCTCTCTCTCTCTCTCTCTCTCTCTCTTCTCTCTCTCTCTCTCTCTCTCTCTCTCTCTCTCTCCCAAACTCTTCCCTGTTTCGCCATAAATGCTTCTAAGAACTTCAATCCTTGGTATATTTCTCATTCTCGTTCGTCCCTCCTCTTTCCTACCTCATTTCAATCATCATCATCTTCACTAACACAATCATCATCATCACTAACAATTACCATATCATCATCATCACCAGAGAGGAAGTGGAGGAGGTCTGGTAGTGGAGGAAGAGAAAATAGAGATTGGAGAGAAGGGGAGATAAAGTGGAGAAAGATGGCTAGGTGGAGAGTGATGGAGACTTGAGATGGAGCAGAGGGTGGAGAGATAACAAGAAGAGATGAGGGTGGAGAGAAGTAAAGTGGAGATGGGAGAGAATTGGTTTTGGAAGGAGGAGGAAGAGGGTGGAGGGAGAGAGGTGGAAAGATGAAGGTATAAAGGAAGAGGGTGGAGAGAGGTGGAGGGAGAGAAGGTGGAGAGATAACACGAGAAGGTGAGGGTGGGGGGAGAGGTGAAGGTGGAGAGAGAGGGAAAGGTGGAGAGATGAAGGTATTGAGGCTGAGAGTAGAGGGAGGAGAGAGAGAGGTGGAGGAGGCGGATGAGAGATGGAGGAAAGAAAGTAGGGAAATGAGAAAGGAGATGTTGGAAGAGGGAGAGAGGGAGGGAGGTATGCCATTCATCTGGAGAAAGTGAGGAGGAGGAGGAGGAGGTGGGGGGGGAGGGAGGGGAGGAAATCAGGAAAGAAACTCTGAGTACCTTGGCCTCTCTGAACTCCCCTCCCCCAGCTGTTACTCCTACCCCCCCCCCCCGTTTTCCCCTTGTCCCCCTCTTTTTCCCCTTGTCCC
>JAWQEG010007431.1:0-20766 GCA_033782935.1 Petrolisthes cinctipes
AGTGAGTGAGTGAGAGTTATATTAAGTGAGTAATTGAGTGAGTGAGAGTTATATTAAGTAAGTAATTGAGTGAGTGAGTGAGTGAGTTATATTAAGTGAGTGAGTGAGTGAGTGAGAGTTATACTAAGTGAGTGAGTGAGTGAGAGTGTATCCCACGGTAATTTACCCCCCTAATCAGACAGCAGTGTACCTCCGCTCTTCAATCCACACACCACACACACACACATACAGGTCTCTCTCTCTCTCTCCTCTCTCTCTCTCTCTCTCTCTCTCTCTCTCTCTCACCACACACAATACACAGGTCCTTCTCCTCTACTCTGATTCTCTCTCTCTCTCTCTCTCTCTCTCTCTCTCTCTCTCTCTCTCTCTCTCTCTCTCACACACACACACACAGGTCCTTCTCCTTCACTTTTATTCTCCTCTCTCTCTCTCTCTCTCTCTCACACACACACACAGGTCCTTCTCCTCTACTTTTATTCTCTCTCTCTCTCTCTCTCTCTCTCTCTCTCTCACACACAGGTCCTTCTCCTCTACTCTGATTCTCTCTCTCTCTCTCTCTCTCTCTCTCTCTCTCTCTCTCTCTCTCTCACACATACAGGTCCCACTCCCTAGGCTACTCTGATTCACACACACACACACAGTGAGGGAGGGGAGTGTAGGAGGGAGTGTGTGAGTGATGTATGTATGTATGTATGTTTTGGTGGGGTGGGGGTGGTGGTGGGGGGGGAGGGGGTGTGGGGGAAGTAGGTAGAGGTCTGGTTAATAGTTACATCTCCATCATCCTGTTTGGTAATCTCCTTTCTCATTCTATCTCCATTTTATCTTCTTTCTTTATCTCCTTACAACAGATAGACAGACAGATATAGATAGATAGATAGATAGATAGATAGATAAAATTAAATATAGGGTAGGGGAGAGAGTGAAGACAGACAGATAGATAGACAGATAGATAGATAAAATTAAATATAGGGTAGGTGACAGACAGACAGACAGACAGACATACAGACAGATAGATAGATAAAATTAAATATAGGGTAGGGGAGAGGGTGACAGACAGACAGACAGACAGACAGATAGATAAAATTAAATATAGGGTAGGGAGAGGGTGACAGACAGACAGACAGGACAGAACAAGCGAGAGCAGAAACAGATAGATAAAAGTCAGAGAGCAATCAGATACAGACAGACAGACAGACAGAGATAGATAAAAAGTGAAAGCAGAGACTGAAATACAAATAAACAGACACACAGACATACACACAGAGAGACAATGAGTGGAGAGCAGACACACAGATACAAACACATAGAGACATAGTGAGAGCAGACAGACAGACAGACAGACAATGAGTGAGAGCAATCAGACACACATACAGACAGACATGAGTGAGAGCAATCAGACACACATACACACAGACAGACATGGTGGGCCGGATAGCCTCTTAAATGACAAGGGTACCGCTGTTTGTCCCTGTTTGTCTGCTTGTGTGTGTGTGTGTGTGTGTGTGTGTTTGTAACTGTGTGTCTGCACACAGACACATAAGTGGAAAAACAATTAGCAAATACAAACACACACACACACACAAGCATACAGACAGACATAAACAGAACACACAAACATACATACACACACAAACACACACACACACAAGCAGACAAACACACACACACACAAGCAGACAAACAAACACACACACACATTCTCTCTCTCTCCATCTCTCTCTTACACACACACACACACACTGTCCCTCTCCATCTCTCTTACACACACACACACACAGTCCCTCTCCATCTCTCTCTTACACACACACACACACACAGACACACACAGTCCCTCTCCATCTCTCTTACACACACACACACACACACAGACACACACACACACACAGTCCCTCTCCATCTCTGTCCTCTCTCTTACACACACACACACAGTCTCTCTCCACCTATCTCTCTCTCTTACAAACACACACACTGCCCCTCTCCATCTCTCTCTTACACACACACACACACAGTCCCTCTCCATCTCTCTCTCTCTCTCTCTCTCTCTCTCTCTCTCTCTAACACACAGCCTCATAAATCATGTGACCCCGCCGGCCTCTGTGAGTGGCCTGCTGAGTGATGAGCCGTGACCAATCGCAGCCCATTTCTCTACTGACGTCACCGATGAAGACGTCGTTCCCGTCAAGAGACGATGAGGCCAGGCAGTGTTGTTTACCAGATTTTCAACGGGGCCTCAAAATTTTTACGATTATAATTATTTATTTTATTGATGCATATTTCGGTGTTTTTTATGGGTGTTTTTTTGGTGGGAAAGGAGGACAAATAGTGATTGATGGGTTATTGTGAGTTTGTTAATTTTAATAATGTTATATTTTTGGTGGAAAAGGAGGTAAACTGTATAAGACGGTAAGAGAAATAGCTACATTGGCAACTGTGGTGAGTTCGCGCCGCGGTTGTCAACTCTGGAGGCCAAAAATTGAAAAATAAAAAATAAAAATAAATAAATAAATAAATGAATAAATAAATTAAAAAAAAAATCTCTCTTTTTTTTTTGTGTGTGTGAAACTTGGAGGCTTCTGATTCCTCCTGACCATGCCACGAAACAACAAGCCCCTTCAATGTGACAGCTATTACATACCAGAACATACATTTATCCCTCTTATTCATCTCTCTCTCTCTCTCTCTCTCTCTCTCTCTCTCTCTCTCTCTCTCTCTCTCTCTCTCTCTCTCTCTCTCTCTCTTACCTAAACCCCAATCCCCACACTCCCTTCTTTACTCCCCCACTCACATGCATCCCCTCCTCCTTCACACACACACAGACACACATACACCCCCCTCCTTCACCCACCCACATACACAGACACACATATCCCCCCCTCCTTCACCCTCCCACACACACACACACACACACACACCACACACCCTCACTCACACCTGTCAGAGCGCGGAAATAATTTTACTGTGGACTACTGAGATGGAATGTTGATGCATGTGGTTCTCAGGTTGCCTTGTGCTTGCTTTCCATCCACTTAGTCGCATATAAAAGGATACCTGGGAACTGCACTCGTTTTTATACGTGAATTTAAGGTCTCTGTAGGGATCGTGTGTGTGAAAATTGGAGGCTTCTGATTCTTGCTGACTATGCCATGATACAAGTTCCTTCTTCCATATAGGTGTGTGTGTTGTGAGAGGAATAGGGTGAAACAGGCAAGGTGAGAGAGAGACAGAGTGAGAGAGATATAGGGTGAGAGATAGGGTGATTCAGGCAAGGAGAGACAGGGTGAGAGAGAGATAGGGTGATTCAGACAAGGTGAGAGAGAGATAGAGTGATTCAGACAAGGTGAGAGAGTGAGACAGAGAGGGCCAGCCAGCCAGTCAGCCAACCAGACAGACAGACAGACAGACACACAGACCACAGCAATAGCCCCTCCATCCCACACCTTCCACCACCTTCAATGTTAAATGTGTGGAAAATTTGTCCGTGTGGCCCCCTGCTGGTACACACACACACACACACACACACACACACACACACACACACACACACTATCCCTCTATGTGCACAGAGCATACACACACACACACACACACACACATTCTGGAGCATACCACACCACTCACACACACACACACACACATTTTGGAGCATACCACACCACTCACACATTCTGGAGCATACCACACCACCATCACCAACACATTTTCTCCACCACCACCACAATGCCACACTACCATCACCACCACCCTTTTCTCCATTAGCCTACTATCACCACCACCCTTTTCTCCACCACTATCACCACCACTCTGTCACCATCACCACCACCACCACCACCATCTTCAGGTTTCCAATGACAGAATGACCTAGGACTGAGTAGGAGAAAGAGGAAGAGGAGAGGAAGAAGAGGAGGAAGAAGAGGAGAAAAGGAGGAGGAAGAGAAAGAGGAGGAAGAAAAGGAGAAAGAGGAGGAAGAAAAGGAGAAAGAGGAGGAGGAAGAGGAAGAAAAGGAGGAGGAAGAAGAGGAGAAAGAGGAAGGAAAAGGAGGAGGAGAAAGAGAAGAGGAGAAAGAGGTTGGGTAGGATTGATATGAAAAGGTGGGGGTGAGTAAGGGGTAACAACATGGGGTGGGGGGGGGAGATACGAGTAAGGGGTGTTTGGGGGAGGGGGGGGGGGAGACAAGAGAGAGTAAGGGTGGGGGTTGGAGGGGGGGTGACAAGAGAGAGTAAGGGTGGGGGTTGGGGTGGGGAGGGGGGAGACAAGAGAGTAAGGGTGGGGGTTGGGGGAGGGAGGGGGGAGACAAAAGAGAGTAAGGGGTGTTTGGGGGGGGTGGGGGGGGAGACAAGAGAGAGTAAGGGTGGTTTTGGGTTGGGGGGAGGGGGGGGGAGATAAGAGTAAGGGTGCCTCAAACTAAAGCCAGGTAGTGGGGGGGGGTGCGGGGGGGGGCAGGGGGGGGTAGGGGGGGACCAGAGCTTGTTATCCCTGGTCACCTGATCCCTTGAAGCCAAATACTCCACCATCTTGCTGAGATACTGCTCCCCCGAGGTCCTCACAGGGGGGGGGCCGGACCGGGGGGGGGGGCAGAGAGGGTGTGTGTGTGTGATTGGAAAAGGAGTGGGGGGGGTAGAGAGAGGGTGTGTGTGTGTGTGTGATTGGAGGGGAGGGGGCAGAGAGGTTGTGTGTGTGATTGGAAAAGGAGGGGAGGGGGTAGATAGTGTGTGTGTGTGTGATTGGAAAAGGAGGGGGGGGGGGTAGAGAGGGTGTGTGTGTGTGATTGGAGGGGAGGGGAGCTAGAGAGGGGGGTGTCTGTGATTGGAAGGGGCTAGAGAGAGAGAGGGGGGGGGGGCAGAGACAGAAGATAGGTATAGGAATGAAAGAGAGTGTGTGTGTGTGGGGGGACAGAAGATAGATAGGAATAAAATAGAGTGTGTGTGTGGGGGAAAAGAAGATAGGTAGGAATAAAATAGAGTGTGTGTGCGGGGGACAGAAGATAGGTATAGGAATAAAATAGAGTGTGTGTGTGGGGGACAGAAGATAGGTAGGAATGAAAGAGTGTGTTGTATAGATTGATGGAAGTTGGGTTAGGGTTACATAATGATTAGGGTTACATAATACAAGGATAAAGATGATACAAGATAGGGTAGGTTGGTGGTGATGTATAGGAAGGTGAAGTGGAAAGTGGATAGGAAGAATGAAGAGATGGTATTTGAAAGAGAGCAAGATTAAAGTGAGGGTCATTTTGGTATATTTTCTCTTTCTTCCTCTCTCTCTTTTTTTTCTTTCCTATCTCTCTCTCTCTCTCTCTCTCTCTCTCTCTCTCTCTCTCTCTCTCTCTCTCTCTCCTCCCCTCTCTCAATATTGTCTCCTCTCCTCTCTCTCAAGACAACCACCCTCTCTCAAGACAACCACCTTGCCGTCGGTGAGAGAGCTTGTGTGATCTGTTTGAATTTTGCTAGCTATGCTGGGGGACATTTAGTCCAGTTGGGTTACCCGTGCCAGAAAGGTAGCGTTATTAGGATCCTGACTAAGAGTTGTCAAATCTTCATGTTAATATTAAGTTTCACAACTGCTCTCCAACTGTCCTAACAAAAAAAAAAAAAAAAAAAAAAAAAAATCTTCATCACTTTCGATATAAGTTTTTATTGTTAAGGACCTCACCAGCTACCTTATGCCGTGTGAGAAGGGAGGCTTTGGAACCTCCTAAAACAACGCCTTTTAACGCTCACAGGTTTCGAAAGGGCTGAGATTGAAGGGATCTCAGGCGTGTGGGGTACGAGTAATGGAGATGCCTCAGGACCCCCGTAGGTATTCTCTTAGATTAATAAGCCTGACCAGCTCCCTGTGACCGTTCTTAGGTGCCTAAAGGCTCGACTGCTCTTTGGTGAGAGAGCTTTCGTGCCTCGCTGGCTGCCAGGCCAGTAAAAGATCTCGGATTAAGTCGTGGACATTTAGTTTTACTATTTGCTTTAAGTTTGGCCGCGGATGGAGGATTAGTAGGGATTAGTAGGACGACGGTTACACTTCAAGCACCCCTGTCGAAAAATCAGAGTCCCATTTACTTAGGACTCTTGTGCTGCTCAGTTGGGAGCTGCGGCACGATTGGGGCCGCCCGGCCCAGGGGAGACCTTAGGGTTGGTGTGCTTGGCTCATAAGGTTTCTGTTGGCCGAACGACCGAAAACCTTCTAGAAGTAGGCGGATGAGACTTATGCGAGACCAAATCACATTACCCTTTCTTTTGTATTATTGGTCCTAAATTGAATTGAATTAGAGCGAGATGACTGGTCCATCAGCAAGAAAATTTACATGTACTACATGCAAGGTGTACCGCTGGTGTGAGGACTTCAGCGGGAGGAGTGCGAGCGACCTAGACTCCTCGAGTGTTTGCGACTTTTGCAAACTCGAGGAGAGGTTGATGAAGCACATCTCACTGCTCACGAAGGAGAACAACTCCCTAAAGGAGGAAGTTCTCCGGATGGACTCACAGAGGTGTGACTGCCATGTGAGAGACAAGGCTGTCCAAGGAGCTTCTTCACCTGAGAGCTCCACCACGGCGGTAAAGACCAAGAAGAAGAACAAAAAGAAGAAGAACAAGAAGAAGAACAACAACAAGAAGAACAACAACAATGAAGAAGGAAAAGAGACTGCAGAAGGAAAAGAGACTGCAGAAAAGTGTGATGGAAAAGAGGAGGAGAATATGGAGAATGGAGAAAAACCCAAGACAGTTGAGGAGGGATTAGAGGAAAGTGAGGAATCAAATAAGAAGGAAAAGAAAATGAAGAAGGTAAAGAAGACGAAGAAGAAGCAACCTGGAGGAAGTGACGAGCCCGGCAGGAATTCAAAACACTCTCGGGTTCCTCACAAGGCATCTCGTGCTCCTACCAAGGAGAGGCCTGTGGAGATACACATTGTAGGTGATTCCCAGGCACGAGGGCTGCAACCCCTAATGGCAGATCGCCTTCACACTTCTGTGAAGGTGAATTGTTTGCCAGGTTATGGCAATGCTGACCTCCGAAAGGAAGCTGAGAGGATCCAAACGTCCAGATCTGCTGTCATTGCACTCATGGTGAGTGGTAATGACATCTACCTGAGAAATGGTAGAGTAGGCATGACCGAAGGAGTCCTCTCGGATGTGCTCGGTGCAGTAGATGACTGTGGGTTAAAAACCCGCAGAAGGGTAGTTGTTGGCATGCTCCCAAGGAGAGGCCCTTTAGGGACTGCTCTGTCAAAGAACATTGCAGTAAATCAGCGCCTGGCTGATTTGTGTACTGCCGAGGGGGTGTTCTTTGTGGACCCCTACACCTCACTCTTTGGTAGAGACGACCTCTACCAGAGGGATGGCACACATCTCTCACTAAAGGGGAAAGAAGTGCTTTCCAAATTAATGGAAGACGCCGTCCGACGATGTCTCAGGAGCACTCGACCGAGCGTGGAGGAGAGCCCTCGTCGCTATGCTAGAGTGACCCCAGAGAAGACATTCGCTGAGATCCTGAAGAAGGATATCCCCAGCACTACCAAGACAATGACCAAACCGGGAAACGGAGGAGTCTAGGGAGCCCTGCAGTTGGGGGTTCCCTGAAGGTTCTATTGTTCAATGCCAGGTCCATCCGAAACAAGTTTTTGGAACTGCGGGCCCTCGTTGCGACAGAGGAACCCGAGATGGTGGCCATAACGGAGTCATGGTTGAGAACCTCAGACAGAGATCTTGAAGGGGAATTCGTGATTCCAGGCTACCAACTCTTCCACAAAGATAGAGAGGACAGAGGGGGTGGTGGTGTGCTGTTGTATGTAAAGAACTCCATCAAATCGATGGCCTGCAACATCACATCGAACCACGAGCTCCTTGGAGTTGACCTAGAAATAGGCACTGCAAAATACAGAACCCTGCTGCTTTATAGACCCCCTGGACAACTCAATGAGATGGACAGGGACCTATACCAGTTGCTGGGTGAACTAGTGGACGGCAGGGTGTGCATCCTTATGGGGGACTTCAACACACATGTTGACTGGGAAACCAGAGAGCCCTCTGCCGAGAACACACCACTCTTGGAGTTTGTAAATGATGAATTCCTCACTCAATGGGTAAGGGAGCCAACAAGAGGTGCTAACATACTCGACTTGGTCCTCACCTCAGAGGATGACATCATTCAAGACCTCTCTGTAAACGAAGAAATAGGTGGAAGCGACCACAAGCTTATAAGATTTTCAGTTAAGGTCCCTAATATGGAGTCCGTGACCCCGGTGCATAGAAAATTAGACATGGGGAGAGCGAACTTTGCAGGTCTTCGTGAAAGCGTTGCTGAAATAGAACTAGAGGAGGGAGAGAGTGCTGATGATCTGTGGAGGTCATTCTTGTCTTCCTTCATGGAACTTCAGTCGCGCTTTATTCCTCTGAAGGGAACAGGTCAGAAGTTCATTCAACCTAAGTGGTTTAATCGGGAAATCCGTAACCTACTGAGGGAGAGGAGAACTGCGTATCGTCGAGCGAAGACATCTGGGGACTTTGACAGTCATAGAAGACTGAATCGAAACGTGAAGTCCAAAATAAGGGCGGCTAAGCGTGCTGAGGAGGTCCGTGTGGCTAGACTCTGCAAAGAGAACCCCAAGGAGTTTTTCAGTTATGTGAATGGCCGTAAACCAATCCGAAGCAGGATCGGTCCCTTGGTGAATGAGGATGGAGCATTGATGCACTCTGATGCAGAAAATGCTAACCTCTTAAATGAGTACTTCTCTTCAGTGTTCTCTGAGGAGAGTGGTCCCATTCCCGAACCTTTGGACTCCTTCAGTGAGAAGTTGGAGTCAATGGTCTTCACCCAAGAAGAAATCGAGAGAAAAATAATCGAATTAAAAGCAAACAAGTCCCCCGGTCCGGATGGGTTCTTACCTAGAGTGTTGAAAGAAGTGCATGGTGAAGTATCACGGCACCTGTGCATGGTCTTCAACAGGGTAATCCAGACTGGATGCGTTCCTAGAGACTGGCGTGAGGCAGAGGTGACTCCTATCTTCAAGAAGGGAGATGCTAGCCAACCGTCAAACTACAGACCCATCAGTTTAACCTCGATAGTCTGTAAACTCATGGAGAGCATCATGGTGGAAAAAATAACAGCACACTTAGAATCAAATTTGCTACTGAGGGGTTCCCAGCATGGGTTCCGGCAGCACCGGTCATGCCTCACAAATCTGGTGGAATTCTTCCATTTTGTTTTCAGTGAGAATGATCGGGATAAAGCGGTCGATGTTGTCTACTTAGACTTTCAGAAAGCCTTTGATAAGGTACCCCACCGCCGTCTCCTTCGGAAAGTGCGTGCACTGGGCATAGACGGAAATGTGGCAAATTGGATAGAGAACTGGCTAAGTGACAGACGGCAGCGGGTGGTAGTGAATGGACAGGCTTCAGAGTGGGTGCCCGTTACTAGCGGTGTTCCCCAAGGTTCTGTTCTGGGACCACTACTGTTTATCATCTATGTTAATGACGTGGATGGTGACATGGTTGCCAAGATTTCCAAATTCGCCGATGATACTAAGCTTGGTATGAATGTTGCGAAAGAAGGAAATACTACCCGCTTACAAGAAGATCTTAGGAAGATCGGGGAGTGGTCTGACACGTGGCAAATGCCATTTAACGTGAACAAATGCAAAGTTATGCATATAGGCCACAGAAACCCCCGAACAGAGTATAACCTTAAGGGCAATGCTCTCGTAAGCACTGATACTGAGAAAGACTTGGGTGTAACTATCACCAGTGACCTCAAGTTCTCAAAGCAGTGTATTGAGGCGGAGAAGAAAGCCCAAAGGATGTTAGGGTACATAAAGCGACAGTTTGGATACCGGAACAAGGAGATAGTACTTTGTCTGTACAATTCCCTTGTCCGACCGCACCTGGAGTATGCAGTCCAGTTTTGGAGTCCTTCTTACCGAAAGGATATCGCGAGATTGGAACGAGTGCAAGCCAGGGCAACCAAACTTATACCCTCTCTTAGACACAAGAGCTATAAAGATCGGTTGGTAGAACTCGACCTGTTCTCTTTGGAAACCCGGAGACTGCGTGGTCAGCTTATCGAAGTGTTTAAAATACTACGAGGCTTTGACAATGTAGACTACAGGGACATTTTCCAACTCAGTGAGGGCACAACCAGGAATCATGGCTACAAACTTGAACTGAAGCGATACAACCGTGATCTGTGTGGTAAGTTCTTTACATATAGCATCTGCGGTACTTGGAACGCGCTTCCTGCTGATGTAGTCAACAGCAACTCTGTGGATCAGTTCAAGTCCAGATTAGACAAAGCCTTAAATCACCGTCTAGGTGTTTAAGCCGTTGTGCGAGTGTTCCTTGATAGTTTCACATAACACATTCGAGGATGGTCGCCTACTTGCGCAACCAAACCCACAGGTACCCTCTTTGTATGGATCGTAAGGTCCCCTAGGGTACTTCTTTTCCTTGTAACTCCTTGTAACTCTCTCTCTCTCTCTCTCTCTCTCTCTCTCTCTCTCTCTCTCTCTCTCTCTCTCTCTTCTTTCTTCCTCTCTCCCTCCTCTCCTTCCTCTCTCTCATTATCGTCTCTTCTCTTCTTTCCTTTCAAACTATTTTCTCTTCTTTCTTCTCTTCTCCCTTTATTTTTCTCCTCTCTTCCCTCCTTTCTCTTCTATTTCCTCCTCTCTTTTCTCCATCAATTTGTGGAAGGCCGGTGTCTGGTGATAGCTTGTTAGGTATAGACCCTGCCTTACCCTGCCTTATTCTACCTTACCCTGCCTTACCCTGTTTTATTCTACCTTACCCTGCCTTATTCTACCTTACCCTGCCTTATTCTACCTTACCCTGCCTTATTCTACCTTACCCTGCCTTATTCTACCTTACCCTGCCTTATTCTATCTTACCCTGTCTTACCCTACCTTACCCTACCTTTCCCTACCTTACCCTACCTTACCCTGCCTTATTCTACCTTACCCTGCCTTATTCTACCTTACCCTGCCTCACCCTACCTTATTCTACCTTACCCTGCCTTATTCTACCTTACCCTGCCTTACCCTGCCTTATTCTACCTTACCCTACCTTACCCTGCCTTATTCTACCTTACCCTGCCTCACCCTACCTTACCCTACCTTACCCTGCCTTATTCTACCTTACCCTGCCTTATTCTACCTTACCCTGCCTTACCCTGCCTTACCCTACCTTACCCTGCCTTATTCTACCTTACCCTGTCTTACCCTGCCTCACCCTACCTTACCCTACCTTATTCTACCTTACCCTGCCTTATTCTACCTTACCCTGCCTTATTCTACCTTACCCTGCCTTATTCTACCTTACCCTGCCTTACACTACCTTACCCTGCCTTATTCGACCTTACCCTGCCTTCCCCTGCCTTATTCTACCTCACCCTACCTTACCCTGCCTTATTCTACCTTACCCTGCCTTACCCTACCTTACCCTGCCTTACCCTGCCTTACCCTACCTTATTCTACCTCACCCTGCCTTATTCTACCTTACCCTGCCTTATTCTACCTTACCCTGTCTTACCCTGCCTTATTCTACCTCACCCTGCCTTATTCTACCTTACCCTGCCTTATTCTACCTTACCCTGTCTTACCCTGCCTTATTCTACCTTACCCTGTCTTACCCTACCTTACCATGTCTTATTCTACCTCACCCTGCCTTATTCTACCTTACCCTACCTTACCCTGCCTTATTCTACCTTACCCTACCTTACCCTACCTTATTCTACCTCACCCTACCTTACCCTATCTTGCCCTATACCTTATACCTTTCTCTCTCACACACACACACACAAACACACTTTCCCACATACTCAATCCAACCACCCACACATCTTATAACAAGTCATCTCTCTCTCTCTCTCTCTCTCTCTCTCTCATGTCACTAGGGCTCTATCTTTTTTCTGAATTTTTTCCTGTCTGTCTGTTTGTCTGTCACTCTTTTTTATTCTTTACTTTTTTTACTTCTTTCTTTCCTCTTTTTCTCTGCCTCAACCTCACGTTACTCAATCTCTCTTTTTCCTCATTTTCTCTCTCTCTCTCTTTTCTTTCAGTCTCTCTTTCATAGTATTGATTCACAGCATCATTCTCTCTCTCTCTCTCTCTCTCTCTCTCTCTCTCTCTCTCTCTCTCTCTCTCTCACACACACACACACACACTATCATATACCCTCCTATCATTTTTCCTTTCTTCACATGGACACGCAATGAACAGGGTCAGTTTGTCAATGTTGAGAAGGGGAGGAGGGAAGAGAGGAGGAAGGGGGAAGGAAGGGGAGGGGGAAGGGAGGAAGGGGGAAGAGAGGAAGGGGGAAGGGAGTGATGGGAAGAGAGGAAGGGGGGAAGGAAGTGATGGGGAGAGAGGAAGGGGGAAGGTGGAGAAGTAGAGATGGAGGAATATCTTACACACACACACACACACCTACACACACACACACACACACCACGTCAAGATACACACACACACACACACAACACGTCAAGATACATGCAAGTACTCACCCCTCGCCAACACACACACACACACACCCAACACGTCAAGATACAAGCAAGTACTCACCCCTCGCAAACACACACACACACACACCCAACACGTCAAGATACAAGCAAGTACTCACCCCTCGCAAACACACACACACACACACACACACACACACACACACACACACACACACACCTAAGCCTGCCAATTACCCAAGTGTTTACGTGTGAAACAAGACCCCGTTTCTAGGACAACCCCTCAGTCCTGACCCCCAGATATAGTGAACTGACCTTACACACACACACACACACACACACAGTCTCTCTCTCTCTCTCTCTCTCTCTCTCTCTCTCTCTCTCTCTCTCTCTCTCTCTTCCTCCTACTTCTTTCTCCTTTAATCTACCCTCCACCAATCCCTCCACCACCATCCCTTCTCCACCACTCCAACACTTCCACTTCCCCCATCCTCCCCTCCACCACCATCCATCTCCATCTTCCTTCTCCAACCCACCACCACCATCCCTTCACCACCACCACCACCACCACCACCCTCTCCACCACCATTATCCATCTCCATCTTCCTTCACCACTACCACCACCACCACCTTCACCACTACCACCAACCCACCACCACAACCATCTCCATCTTCCTTCACCACCACCACCATCCCTTTTCCAACCCACCACCACCATCTCCACCACCACCACCACCATCACCACCATTCGTTTGTTTACTTATAGAGTCACGGCAGTGGGTAAGGAAGTCATTTTGGTCTCATAACAAAACCTGGGGTGTCCTGCTGGTGGTGTGTGTGTGTGTGTGTGTGTGTGTATGTGTGTGTGTGTGTGTGAGAGAGAGAGAGTTACAAGGAGTTACAAGGAAAAGAAGTACCCTAGGGGACCTTACGATCCATACAAAGAGGGTACTTGTGGGTTTAGTTGCGCAAGTAGGCGACCGTCCTCGAATGTGTCATGTGAAACCATCAAGGAACACTCGAACAACGGCTTAAACACCTAGACGGTGGTTTAAGGCTTTGTCTAATCTGGACTTGAACTGATCCACAGAGTTGCTGTTGACTACATCAGCAGGAAGCGCGTTCCAAGTACCGCAGATGCTGTATGTAAAGAACTTACCACACAGATCACGGTTGTATCGCTTCAGTTCAAGTTTGTAGCCATGATTCCTGGTTGTGCCCTCACTGAGTTGGAAAATGTCCCTGTAGTCTACATTGTCAAAGCCTCGTAGTATTTTAAACACTTCGATAAGCTGACCACGCAGTCTCCGGGTTTCCAAAGAGAACAGGTCGAGTTCTACCAACCGCTCTTTATAGCTCTTGTGTCTAAGAGAGGGTATAAGTTTGGTTGCCCTGGCTTGCACTCGTTCCAATCTAGCGATATCCTTTCGGTAAGAAGGACTCCAAAACTGGACTGCATACTCCAGGTGCGGTCGGACAAGGGAATTGTACAGACAAAGTACTATCTCCTTGTTCCGGTATCCAAACTGTCGCTTTATGTACCCTAACATCCTTTGGGCTTTCTTCTCAGCCTCAATACACTGCTTTGAGAACTTGAGGTCACTGGTGATAGTTACACCCAAGTCTTTCTCAGTATCAGTGCTTACGAGAGCATTGCCCTTAAGGTTATACTCTGTTCGGGGGTTTCTGTGGCCTATATGCATAACTTTGCATTTGTTCACGTTAAATGGCATTTGCCACGTGTCAGACCACTCCCCGATCTTCCTAAGATCTTCTTGTAAGCGGGTAGTATTTCCTTCTTTCGCGACATTCATACCAAGTTTAGTATCATCGGCGAATTTGGAAATCTTGGCAACCATGTCACCATCCACGTCATTAACATAGATGATAAACAGTAGTGGTCCCAGAACAGAACCTTGGGGAACACCGCTAGTAACGGGCACCCACTCTGAAGCCTGTCCATTCACTACCACCCGCTGCCGTCTGTCACTTAGCCAGTTCTCTATCCAATTTGCCACATTTCCGTCTATGCCCAGTGCACGCACTTTCCGAAGGAGACGGCGGTGGGGTACCTTATCAAAGGCTTTCTGAAAGTCTAAGTAGACAACATCGACCGCTTTATCCCGATCATTCTCACTGAAAACAAAATGGAAGAATTCCACCAGATTTGTGAGGCATGACCGGTGCTGCCGGAACCCATGCTGGGAACCCCTCAGTAGCAAATTTGATTCTAAGTGTGCTGTTATTTTGTCCACCATGATGCTCTCCATGAGTTTACAGACTATCGAGGTTAAACTGATGGGTCTGTAGTTTGACGGTTGGCTAGCATCTCCCTTCTTGAAGATAGGAGTCACCTCTGCCTCACGCCAGTCTCTAGGAACGCATCCAGTCTGGATTATCCTGTTGAAGACCATGCACAGGTGCCGTGATACTTCACCATGCACTTCTTTTAACACTCTAGGTAAGAACCCATCCGGACCGGGGGACTTGTTTGCTTTTAATTCGATTATTTTTCTCTCGATTTCTTCTTGGGTGAAGACCATTGACTCCAACTTCTCACTGAAGGAGTCCAAAGGTTCGGGAATGGGACCACTCTCCTCAGAGAACACTGAAGAGAAGTACTCATTTAAGAGGTTAGCATTTTCTGCATCAGAGTGCATCAATGCTCCATCCTCATTCACCAAGGGACCGATCCTGCGTCGGATTGGTTTACGGCCATTCACATAACTGAAAAACTCCTTGGGGTTCTCTTTGCAGAGTCTAGCCACACGGACCTCCTCAGCACGCTTAGCCGCCCTTATTTTGGACTTCACGTTTCGATTCAGTCTTCTATGACCGTCAAAGTCCCCAGATGTCTTCGCTCGACGATACGCAGTTCTCCTCTCCCTTAGTAGGTTACGGATTTCCCGATTAAACCACTTAGGTTGAATGAACTTCTGACCTGTTCCCTTCAGAGGAATAAAGCGCGACTGAAGTTCCATGAAGGAAGACAAGAATGACCTCCACAGATCATCAGCACTCTCTCCCTCTTCTAGTTCTATTTCAGCAACGCTTTCACGAAGACCTGCAAAGTTCGCTCTCCCCATGTCTAATTTTCTATGCACCGGGGTCACGGACTCCATATTAGGGACCTTAACTGAAAATCTTATAAGCTTGTGGTCGCTTCCACCTAATTCTTCGTTTACAGAGAGGTCTTGAATGATGTCATCCTCGGAGGTGAGGACCAAGTCGAGTATGTTAGCACCTCTTGTTGGCTCCCTTACCCATTGAGTGAGAAATTCATCATTTACAAACTCCAAGAGTGGTGTGTTCTCGGCAGAGGGCTCTCTGGTTTCCCAGTCAACATGTGTGTTGAAGTCCCCCATAAGGATGCACACCCTGCCGTCCACTAGTTCACCCAGCAACTGGTATAGGTCCCTGTCCATCTCATTGAGTTGTCCAGGGGGTCTATAAAGCAGCAGGGTTCTGTATTTTGCAGTGCCTATTTCTAGGTCAACTCCAAGGAGCTCGTGGTTCGATGTGATGTTGCAGGTCATCGATTTGATGGAGTTCTTTACATACAACAGCACACCACCACCCCCTCTGTCCTCTCTATCTTTGTGGAAGAGTTGGTAGCCTGGAATCACGAATTCCCCTTCAAGATCTCTGTCTGAGGTTCTCAACCATGACTCCGTTATGGCCACCATCTCGGGTTCCTCTGTCGCAACGAGGGCCCGCAGTTCCAAAAACTTGTTTCGGATGGACCTGGCGTTGAACAATAGAACCTTCAGGGAACCCCCAACTGCAGGGCTCCCTATACTCCTCCGTTTCCCGGTTTGGACATTGTCTTGGTAGTGCTGGGGATATCCTTCTTCAGGATCTCAGCGAATGTCTTCTCTGGGGTCACTCTAGCATAGCGACGAGGGCTCTCCTCCACGCTCGGTCGAGTGCTCCTGAGACATCGTCGGACGGCGTCTTCCATTAATTTGGAAAGCACTTCTTTCCCCTTTAGTGAGAGATGTGTACCATCCCTCTGGTAGAGGTCGTCTCTACCAAAGAGTGAGGTGTAGGGGTCCACAAAGAACACACCCTCGGCAGTACACAAATCAGCCAGGCGCTGATTTACTGCAATGTTCTTTGACAGAGCAGTCCCTAAAGGGCCTCTCCTTGGGAGCATGCCAACAACTACCCTTCTGCGGGTTTTTAACCCACAGTCATCTACTGCACCGATCACATCCGAGAGGACTCCTTCGGTCATGCCTACTCTACCATTTCTCAGGTAGATGTCATTACCACTCACCATGAGTGCAATGACAGCAGATCTGGACGTTTGGATCCTCTCAGCTTCCTTTCGGAGGTCAGCATTGCCATAACCTGGCAAACAATTCACCTTCACAGAAGTGTGAAGGCGATCTGCCATTAGGGGTTGCAGCCCTCGTGCCTGGGAATCACCTACAATGTGTATATCCACAGGCCTCTCCTTGGTAGGAGTACGAGATGCCTTGTGAGGAACCCGAGAGTGTTTTGAATTCCTGCCGGGCTCGTCACTTCCTCCAGGTTGCTTCTTCTTCGTCTTCTTTACCTTCTTCAATTTCTTTTCCTTCTTATTTGATTCCTCACTTTCCTCTAATCCCTCCTCAACTGTCTTGGGTTTTTCTCCCTTCTCCATATTCTCCTCTTTTCCATCACACTTTTCTGCAGTCTCTTTTCCTTCTGCAGTCTCTTTTCCTTCTTCATTGTTGTTGTTCTTCTTGTTGTTGTTGTTCTTCTTGTTCTTCTTCTTTTTGTTCTTCTTCTTCTTGGTCTTTACCGCCGTGGTGGAGCTCTCAGGTGAAGAAGCTCCTTGGACTGCCTTGTCTCTCACATGGCAGTCACACCTCTGTGAGTCCATCCGGAGAACTTCCTCCTTTAGGGAGTTGTTCTCCTTCGTGAGCAGTGAGATGTGCTTCATCAACCTCTCCTCGAGTTTGCAAAAGTCGCAAACACTCGAGGAGTCTAGGTCGCTCGCACTCCTCCCGCTGAAGTCCTCACACCAGCGGTACACCTTGCATGTAGTACATGTAAATTTTCTTGCTGATGGACCAGTCATCTCGCTCTAATTCAATTCAATTTAGGACCAATAATACAAAAGAAAGGGTAATGTGATTTGGTCTCGCATAAGTCTCATCCGCCTACTTCTAGAAGGTTTTCGGTCGTTCGGCCAACAGAAACCTTATGAGCCAAGCACACCAACCCTAAGGTCTCCCCTGGGCCGGACGGCCCCAATCGTGCCGCAGCTCCCAACTGAGCAGCACAAGAGTCCTAAGTAAATGGGACTCTGATTTTTCAACAGGGGTGCTTGAAGTGTAACCGTCGTCCTACTAATCCCTACTAATCCTCCATCCGCGGCCAAACTAAAGCAAATAGTAAAACTAAATGTCCACGACTTAATCCGAGATCTTTTACTGGCCTGGCAGCCAGCGAGGCACGAAAGCTCTCTCACCAAAGAGCAGTCGAGCCTTTAGGCACCTAAGAACGGTCACAGGGAGAGAGAGAGAGAGAGAGAGAGAGAGAGAGAGAGAGAGAGAGAGAGAGAGAGAGAGAGAGAGAGAGAGAGAGAGAGAGAGAGAGAGATAGCAGAAGAGGATGTGGGGGGGGGAGGGGGGTTAAGGGAGGGAAAGAGGTGAGGGGGCAGAAAAGGGAGGAACGAGAGGGGAGGGGGGGGGGGCAGGTGTGACCCCCACGGTGACGCTAATAAGCCAGTAACCAGACACCCCCAACCTCCACCCCCCACCCCCCTTGCTGTGGGGGTGGGGAAGAAGGAGAATGGGGGGGGATGGAGGTGTTAAGATAGAAGAAATTTTGAGAGAGAGAGAGAGAGAGAGAGAGAGAGAGAGAGAGAGAGAGAGAGAGAGAGAGAGAGAGAGAGAGAGAGAGAGAGGTGTGACGGAAGGAAAGAAAGGTAAAGGAAAATATAAGATAATGAGGGAGAGAAGAAGCACAAGAGGAGAATAATGTACAAGGGAGAGGAGGAAGAGGAAAGGGAAATAAGAGAAGTGGAGAACCAAGGAAAAAGAGAGGAGAGAAAAGATCATTAGAAGAGGTAGAGATAAAGACGGGACAAGCAAAAGAAGAGACAACACAAAGAATTACAAACACAACACAAACACAACACAACACAACCCAACACAACCCAACACAACCTAGCACAACACAAACACAACCCAACCCAACCCAAAGAAACACAACCCAACCCAACCGAACACAACACAAACACAACCCAACCCAAAGAAACACAACCCAGCCCAACCCAACACGAACAAACCCAACCCAACCCAAAGAAACACAACACAAACCCAACACAACCCAGCCCAACACAACACAACACAACCCAAAGAAACACAACCCAGCCCAACCCAACACGAACAAACCCAACCCAACCCAAAGAAACACAACCCAGCCCAACCCAACACGAACAAACCCAACCGAACACAACACAAACACAACCCTACCCAACAGAACACGAACAAACCCAACCCAACCCAAAGAATCACAACACAAACCCAACAACAAACAACACAAACAGTATTATGTAACAACACCATAATACAACACAAACCCAATTACTCCCAACAACAACAACAACAACAACACACACACAAACAGACACGACACAACCCAACCCAACCCAAACATTCCCTAAACCACCACTGTCTTAATCAGCTCAAAGTCTCTCCATCCAACCACAATCCTTGACTCTACTCCCTCCTCACCCCACCCCACCCCGCCCCTTCCCCTTCCCTTCCCTCCCCTCCCTCGTCACCCAACCCCATTCCTTCCCCTTCCCTCCCCTCCCCACCCCTACCATACCTTCCCCTTCCCTCCCCTCCCCACCCCTACGATACCTTCCCCTTCCCTCCCCTCCCTCATCACCCTACCACTACCATTCCATCCCCTTCCCTCTCCTCCCTCGTCACCCCACCCCACCCCTACAATTCCATCCTTTCCCTCCACTCCCTCTTCACCCCACCCTTCCCCTTCCTCTTCCTTCCCTCCTCTCCCCACCCCTACCATTCCTTCCTTCCCCTTCCCTCCAGTCCTCTCCCTCCCTTCCTGTCAGGCTGTCAGTGAATGTCTTGTTTCTGCTTGACCTGTCTTACCCCACCCTGCCTCTACCCCCCTTCCCATACCCCCTTACAATCCCCTATACACATCATCATATTATATGTACCTTATACCCATTTTTATAAGCACCATCTATACCCTCTTCCATACACTTAAGAATTTCTATATAGACACAGTTTCCTTTCAATACCAAAAATAAATAGTTAATGTTGTTTAATATTGACACAGTCCAATCTTTGCCTCTTCTATTCACAATCTCCCACCTCTGCTTTTAGGGACCCTGTGCATGAGGTAGCCAGAAAATTGAAGGTTAGTGAGTTCCTTTAAATATTGCCACGAAACACCACCTATAGTATATATTGAAGGAGCTTGTTTCGTGGCATAGTCAGGGGGAATCCAAAGCCAACAACCAAAGTCTCATACAAAAACACATGTAGGGTCGTCATCATAACACAGTCTCCCACTACTCTACAAAACACAACATCTCACTATAAAAATCACCACCCACGTAAATACAACTTTTTTTTTTTCTCTCTCTCTCTCTCTCTCTCTCTCTCTCTCTCTCTCTCTCTCTCTCTCTCTCTCTCTCTCATAAAAATAATAACAATAACCACAATTACGGTAAACATCCATCATCTATTATTTAAACACATGCAATCTCCACCCTCCTTCCCTATACATAAACAAACACAATCTCGACCCTCACACACACACACACATGCAGACAGTCAGCAAACTCATCACTCACACTTGTCAAATTGTTACCTATACTATGTTAGACCTGCTTTCTTCAACACTCCTCTCACCTGGTGCATGTTTACCTGTCCGGTCCCCCTCGTCACTGTCTGTCTGTCTGTCTGTCTGTATATCTGTCATCCCTTCACGAGGTGCAAATGTCTGTTTATTTACACATTAGCATCCTCTTCCTTCCTTCCTTCCTTACCTTCTTTCTCCCTTCTTTCTTTCCTCCTTGGGTCCTAGTTCTGTCTGTCTGTCTCTATGTCTGTCTCTGACCCAGATTCAGACACATTCACATACTTACACTGGCGTCACACACACACACACACCTAAAACTGGCCCCAAACACACACATACATACATACACCTTAAACTGGCCCCAAACACATGCAGACACACACATCAACACCTCTTAAACAGCCCCCTCTCACTACACACACACACACACACACACACACACAGAGGCGGCAGGCAAGTATAGAAGGCAGATAATCTCTCACCACATC
>JAWQEG010007432.1:0-24363 GCA_033782935.1 Petrolisthes cinctipes
CAGTGCAGCAGCTGTAATGTTGTGTTGTTGTGTTGTGAGTTCAGTGCATGAATATACTCCCCTATTGTCAGTTGTGTTAATACTGGTGTGGTTAACTGTGCATGCATACTGGTGGAGGTCAACAGGGTAATCTATTTTGTAAGAGTCCAATTGAATGCAACTGGTGGTAGTGGTGGTGGTGGTCGTGAATTTGGTAGTGGTGGTGGTGGTGGTGGTGGTGGTAGGGGTGATGGTTGTGGTTTTGTGGTGGTGGTGATGGTTTTGTGGTGGTATGGGTGCTTGTGGTAGCAGAAGTAGTAACGAAGGAGATGCTAGTGATAGTGTTGGTGGTGGTGGTTGTTGTGGTAGTGTTGGTGGTAAAGTTGTTTGTGGCAGTAGCAGTAAAATGCGATGGTGATAGTAGTAGTAGTAGGGGTTGTTGTTGTTGGTAATATTGATGGTAATGGTGGTAGTGTTGTCAGTTCCCATAAACCATAAACACTCTACTTAGATACTATATATACTTCAATACCTTACAGAATACTTAATACTACATATATAAACAACACTGCTTTGCTTTAGTCCTACTTTTGAGAACCAAGAGAGAGAGAGAGAGAGAGAGAGAGAGAGAGAGAGAGAGAGAGAGAGAGAGAGAGAGAGAGAGAGAGTTTATTAGACCGAGAAATTGAGTATGTGTGGTTTGAGTATATTATATTTTGAAAGACAAACAAAGAGTGTGTGTGTGTGTGTGTGTGTGTGTGTGTGTGTGTGTGTGTGTGTGTGTGTGTGTGTGTGTGTGTGTGTGTGTATTTTGCCAGCAGCTCAATGTGGCAGACTTATTAAACTTTTATGTGTGTTAGCGAGTGGTTGTAAGGAGGGTGGGTGTGTTGGTGGGGGTAGTAGTAGTAAATGTTAGGATGGTTGGGTAGTGGTGGTGGTGTTATTGTGGTGGGGGTTACGAGAAAATATATATATGAGAGAGAGAGAGAGAGAGAGAGAGAGAGAGAGAGAGAGAGAGAGAGAGAGAGAGAGAGAGAGAGAGAGAGAGAGAGAGAGAGAGAGAGAGAGAGAGAGAGAGAGAGAGAGAGAGAGAGATAGAGACAGACAGAGAGATAGAGACTGACAGAGAGACAGACAGACAGACAGACAGACAGACAGACAGACAGACAGACAGACAGACAGACAAAGACGGAGACAGAGAGATATACAGACAAACACAGAGAGAGACAGAGACGAGAAAGATACATGTGACACAAACCCACCCAAAGGAAAACGTGACAAAAATATAAGAGAAAATACCACAAAAGAGAAGATGAAGGAAGGAAGGATACGTGAAATATAAACTGGGAAGGAAAAGACGGAAACAAGCCAGATAAGATTTAGACAACAAAATTTGAGTGGGTTGGGGAAACTCACGAAGAATGATGAGAGAGAGAGAGAGAGGAGAGAGAGAGAGAGAGAGAGAGAGAGAGAGAGAGAGAGAGAGAGAGAGCGGTGAAAGAGCGAAAGAACTGGTAAAGTTGCTTTCTCCTTCAATATTATCATTACACTATTTATATCAATGTTATTATTATTATTATCATTATTATTATTATTATTATTATCATTATTATTTTTATTATTAATAATATTATTATTATTATTAATATTGTTATTATTATTATTATTATTATTATTATTATTATTATTATTATTATTATTATTATTATTATTATTATTATTATCATCATTTTCCTGGTACTTTTAACTCGAGCTATTAATGTCACTCCAATTCAAATAACTCATCATCATCATCATCATCATTTATTCATCCACACTTTCCAGGAGATTTATATTGACTGACATTTATTAGAATCATTTTATAGTTTCCCTCCTCACCTTCTATTTACGTAATAATTATTAAACCATTACTGTGACGCCCCCCTTCCCTTCTTCCCTTATTATTCCACACGTCAGCCTGTGTCATCCTCAGCTTCCTCAAACCTTAATTATCTCGCCCCCTTCCCCACCACTACCTACCACCCTCACTACCATCTCATAATATGTCTCTTTTCATTCACTCATTCTCTCATTCATTTCTTTATTCTCCTTCTCTTTCCATTCACTCTTTATTCTCCTTCTCGTTCCATTCACTCTTTATTCTCCTTCTCTATTTACTTTTTATGTCTTTTTTAATTCACTCACTCACTCGTTCATTCATTCTTTATCCTTCTTCTCTTTTCATTCATTCACTCTCTCATTCACTTCTTTACTCTCCTTCTCTATTTTCTTTTTATTTCTCTTTTCATTCACTCACTCTCTCATCCACTCTTTCTTTATTCTCCTTCTCTGTTCATTCACTTATTCTCTAATTCACTCTTTTTTTATTCTCCTTCTCTTCTCTTTATTTCTTTTTATGTCTTTTTTTCACTCACTCACTCTCTCATTCACTCTTGATTCTCCTTCTCTTTTCATTCACTCACTCTCTCATTCACTCTTTATCCTCTTTCTCTTATCTATTCTCATTTTTCCTTTATATATTTTTTTTCTTTCACTCACTCTCTAATTCACTTTTTATTCTCCTTCTCTTCTCTTTATTTCTTTTTATGTCTTTTTTTACTCACTCACTCTCTCACTCTTCCTTTATTCTCCTTCTCTTTTCATGCACTCACTCTCTCATTCACTCTTTATTCTCCTTCTCTATTTTCTTTTTATGTCTTTTTTCATTCACTCACTGTCTCATTCACTCTTTATTCTCCTTCTATTCTCTCTTTCTTTTTATGTCTTTTTTTCATTCACTCACTCTCTCTCCCATTCACTCTTTATCCTCTTTCTCTTCTGCATTATCTTTTTTTCTTTTTATGTCTTTTTTCATTCACTCACTTTCTCATTCACTCTTTATCCTCCTTCTCTTCTCTATTCTCTTTTTTCTTTCACCTATTCCTAGCCAAATTTAACCTAGCCTAAATTATCACTCCACTCCCCTCCCCACCACCATCATCACTACCTCATGTTTTATTTCTTCATTCACTCACTCACTCACTCACTCTCCTCTTAATTCTCCTCTTCCTCCTCTTCTTTCTGTTTCTCCTCCTCCTCCTACTTTTTCTCTCTTTCTTCCACCAATTAAAAAGATGCAAAAAGAAGAAGAAGAATTGGAAAGAAAGGCGAGTGAGCTGAAATGGAAAGAGAGGAGAGTAAACTAAACTGAAAAGAGACATGAGTGTAGTAGTGAGATGAAGTGAAGGAGGTGAGGTGGAGGTGAACTGAAGGAGGTTACTAAGATGAAGGGAAAAAGATGGAGTGAAGGAGGTGTGAGATGGAGTGAAGGAGGTGAGGTGAAAGAGGTTACTAAGATGAAGGGAAAAAAGGTGGAGTGAATGAGGTGTAAGATGAAGGGAAGGAGGTGAGGTGAAAGAGGTTACTAAGATGAAGAGAAAAAGGTGGAGTGAAGGAGGTGTGAGCTGAAGGGAAGGAGGTGAGGTGAAAGAGGTTACTAAGATGAAGAGAAAAAGGTGGAGTGAAGGAGGTGTGAGCTGAAGGGAAGGAGGTGAGGTGAAAGAGGTTACTAAGATGAAGAGAAAAAGGTGGAGTGAAGGAGGTGTAAGATGAAGGGTAGGAGGTGAGGTGAAAGAGGTTACAAAGATGAAGGGAAAAAGGTGGAGTGAAGAAGGTGTGAGCTGAAGGGAAGGAGGTGTAAGATGAAGGGAAAGAGGTGAGATGAAAGAGATTACTAAGATGAAGGGAAGGAGGTGTGAGATAAAGGGAAGGAGGTGTAAGTTGAAGGGAAGGAGGTGAGGTGAAAGAGGTTACTAAGATGAAGGGAAGGAGGTGTGAGATAAAGGGAAGGAGGTGTAAGTTGAAGGGAAGGAGGTGAGGTGAAAGAGGTTACAAAGATGAAGGGAAAAAGGTGAAGTAAAGGAGGTGAGGTGAAAAAAAAGAGGTGAGATGAAAGAAGTTACTAAGATGAAGGGAAGGAGGTGTAAGATGAAGGGAAAGAGGTGAGATGAAAGAGGTTACTAAGATGAAGGGAAAAAGGTGGAGTGAAGGAGGTGTAAGATGAAGGGAAGGAGGTGTAAGTTGAAGGGAAGGAGGTGAGGTGAAAGAGGTTACAAAGATGAAGGGAAAAAAAGTGGAGTGAAGGAGGTGTAAGTTGAAGGGAAGGAGGTGAGATGAAAGAGGTTACAAAGATGAAGGGAAAAACGTGGAGTAAAGGAGGTGTAAGATGAAGGGAAAGAGGTGAGGTGAAAGAGGTTACTAAGATGAAGGGAAGGAGGTGTAAGATGAAGGGAAGGAGGTATAAGATGAAGGGAAGGAGGTGATGTGAAAGAGGTTACTAAGATGAAGGGAAGGAGGTGTGAGATAAAGGGAAGGAGGTGTAAGATGAAGGGAAAGAGGTGAGATGAAAGAGGTTACAAAGATGAAAGGAAAAAGGTGAAGTAAAGGAGGTGAGGTGAAAAAAAAGAGGTGAGATGAAAGAGGTTACTAAGATGAAGGGAAGGAGGTGTAAGATGAAGGGAAAGAGGTGAGATGAAAGAGGTTACTAAGATGAAGAGAAAAAAGTGGAGTGAAGGAGGTGTAAGATGAAGGGAAAGAGGTGAGATGAAAGAGGTTACAAAGATGAAGGGAAAAAGGTGGAGTGAAGGAGGTGTAAGATGAAGGGTAGAAATCATCCCCAAGACTGGCTTTTGAAGGATCTCTTGACATGCAAATCACTCCCTTCAAGGATACCCACACAACTTTCTCAACGGGGTCTGTCTGTCTGTTTCTTTTCCTACGGTATTTTCTCTATCTTTATTTCCTACACTCAATGTATGTTATTTGTGACCTATTTTAAATGTTCTCTTTGAATAATTTTTAGTTCACTCTGAATATTTTAGAGTTCAGCTTGATAATGGGAAATTCCCTCTCAATAATTTAAAGTATTTTTTCTGAATCATTTTAATTAAGTTTCGAATATTGTAAAACTCCCTCTGCATAAATTAATGTTTCCTCTGAATATTTTAAAGTCCTGAATATTTTAAAGTTCTGAATTATTTAAAGTTCTGAATAATTAACAGTTCTTCTGGATAATATACAGTTCTTATTGAATATTTAATGTACTATGTTACTGTGGAAAGGTAGAGGGGAAGGGGAGGAAAATTAATAATATGTTGAATTTTGGAAAGGGAGGGAATAATGCGATAAAAAAGAAAGGAAGGAAAGTAGGAAGGAAGGAGGAGAGACAGAACGGAAGGAAGGAAGGAAGGAATGGAGGAAGGAATGCAAAATAGAAATATGAAAATAAGAAAGAAATGAAGATGTAAAATGAAAAGAGACCGAAAGAAAAAATGGAAGGAAGGAAGGAAGGAAGGAAGGAAGGAAGGAAGGAAGAAAGGAAGGAAGGAATGTAGGATAGAAGTAAGAAAGAGGAAGGAAAAGAAGATGTCAAAGGAAGTGAGACAAAAGAAAGAAAGGAAAAATAAGTAATAAAGAGGAGAAGAAGAAAAGGTGAGGAAAGAGAAAGGAGGAGGAATTACAGAAAGAGAAATAATTAAGAGGTTGATGAAGAAGAGACAAAGAAAGTGTGAGGGAGAGAAAATTACAAACTGTAAATGAGAGAGGAAAGTCAGGTGATGAAGAGAGGAAGAGAAATTAAGAGATAATAAGAAGAAGCTACCGTTTCGAGTGTGTGTGTGTGTGTGTGTGTGCGTGTGTGGTAAGAAATAAAAGCGTGTGAGGTGACAGAAGTACAGCCATGGCTGATAGTGATGGACCAGGGTCCAAGGAGTGTTGGAGAGCAACTGAACAGAGTTCGAACAAGTGAATTTTCCAAACCATTCTCAACGTTGAGTGAGGTTTAGAAGTCACTTTTTCGAACTCTTTTCAGTTGCTCTTCAACACTCCTTGGACCATATGGTCCAGCACTATCAGCCATGGCTGTACACTTGCAATCCAAAATATGTATCCAGTTTGCTTCGAATAGTCTGATGAGTATTTAATGAACTCAAGCAAATATGAAACAGGATAACCGTTGTAATTGGTTCACTAGTAAGTCAAATTATTCGAAACTTCAACAAGACCTGGATACAAATTTTGGATTGTGAGTGTACGTGTGAGTGTGTGTGTGTGTGAAAGAAAGAGAAGTGTGTGTGTGTGAAAGAAAGAGAAGTGTATGTGTGTGTGTGTGTGTGTGTGTGTGTGTGTGTGTCGGTGAGAGAAGGCCTTAATTTCCGGGGTTGGACGTTTCATAATAACACTAATGTTCGCCCCAATAAAATGTCTGACCAGTCTTCCCAAACAGATTATTTTGTCCTCCTCTCTTTAAAACGTTTCTCTCTCTCTCTCTCTCTCTCTCTCTCTCTCTCTCTCTCTCTCTCTCTCTCTCTCTCTCTCTCTCTCTCTCTCTCTCTCTCTCTCTCTCTCTCTCTCTTTTTTTTTTTTTTTTTTTTTTTTTTTTTTTTTATACTTGAACAGTTACTTTTTATTCTTTGTAAGTGTGTTCCTTTCCGGGAATTTTTAGGCTAAAGGCTGCATGGCTAGTACCGCCTATCTTAAAACCCACCCGTTTACAAACTCATCACCATACTGTACTGTTCAATGGCTATGATACAAGAATACCGCCACCCCACTCAATCTTCCGTGTCACTGTCACGGACACTGCTAAGCCACCTATGCACCAGCACCTTAAACCTCTGCAACCCGACCGTAGTATTTGTAAGATTGTTTGGGCAGCTGTCTGAGGCAAGTAGGCAGTTCCATAATCTCGTGTACACTTGTGTGAATTGTCTTTGGTGGTGAGTGGAGTGGGAACGAGGCAAAGCCAGGGCACCAGGCTCTGCAGCCACAGTCCTGGTAAGCACCTCTGTATGGCGTTCAGTCTGCCGGAGCTGATTTAAGTGAGGTGTCCTTCTTACTTGTGCCTTAAAGAAGGTGGTGAGGCCTGCAACGTCCCGGCGATGCTGTAGACGCTGCAGAGCACCCGGCTGCCTCTGCTGGCCATCCCATATGATCCTCTCTGCCCTCCGCTGAACTTTATCCAGCACTGCAATGTGAGAGGGTGCCGCCCCTCCCCATGTCAGACAAGAATATTCTAGGGAAGAGCGGATCTGGGCTTTATTGAGGAGCTCACGCCCTCTATTATCAAGGAGCCATGAGATCCTCCGGAGGGAGGCCAGTTGTCCTGCTGCAGTTCTGGCAAGCTGCATGATGTGGGGCTTAAAGGTCAGCTTATCATCGTAGGTGACTCCCAAGATCTTCAGTTCCCTCGATGGTGTCAAAAATGCCCCATTAAAAAACAGGCGTATATCATGCCTAGTTCTAGACACCACAAGCAGCTGTGTCTTGTGAGGTGCAAAACTGACCTGCCACCTTTGTCCCCAGATTTCTAAGCGGTGGAGTATGGTGTTGAGGCGGGATATTGTAGATGTCTCATCACCTGGGGCAAAGGACACTGACACCGTGACATCATCCGCATATGCCTTGGCACTAGGGACAAGGTTTAACAGGTCATTGACGTAAATGTTCCAGAGCAGCGGCCCCAACACACTGCCCTGTGGCACACCTGCTTCTATGTTGAAAGGGGGCGATTGCTGCCCATTGTGCACTACTCTCAGGTGCCGCTCAAGCAGGTAATGCCGCAACAGCTCCAGCGCACCTCCACTCACACCGGCTGCATGCAGCCTCTCCACCAGTGCGGGATGCCACACTCGGTCGAAGGCACCCGCAATGTCTAAAGCAAGAACAAGAACAGCTGTAGGTCTTCCTCGATCCAGGGCGTCGCTCCATTCGTTGACTAACAGCAGGTTGAGGTCTGCTGCTGAGCGTCCCTTCCTGAACCCAAACTGTCTCTCGCTGAGGAGGTACTGCTTCACCAAATGAGTGGTGAGGCGCTGGGTGATTATGCCCTCCAACACTTTGCTAACCACAGACAATAGTGAAACAGGCCGATAATTTGTTACTTCTGACCTGCTACCTTTTTTGTGTACTGGGACGACGTGACTGGTCTTCCAAAGCCTTGGCCATCGGTTGTGATGCAGGATAGCCCGGAACAACTTGGTTAGAGGACTTGTCAGTTCCGTTGAGCACCTACGAAGCACTCTGGGGCTTACCCCGTCAGGGCCCACTGCCTTACCCTCCTCCAGCGCAGAAAGGGAGGCTCGAACCTACCTACCTACCTACCTACCGACCTACCGACCTACCTACCTACCTACCTACCTACCTACCGACCTACCGACCGACCGACCTACCGACCGACCGACCGACCGACCGACCGACCGACCGACCGACCGACCGACCGACCGACCGACCTACCTACCTACCTACCTACCTACCTACCTACCTACCTCCCTCCCTCTCTCTCTCTCTCTCTCTCTCTCTCTCTAGATTGGAACGAGTGCAAGCCAGGG
Organism: Petrolisthes cinctipes; assembly: GCA_033782935.1. Lineage (NCBI taxonomy): Eukaryota > Metazoa > Arthropoda > Malacostraca > Decapoda > Porcellanidae > Petrolisthes > Petrolisthes cinctipes. The sequence goes on from JAWQEG010007432.1 coordinate 8,346, forward strand.
CAACCAAACTTATACCCTCTCTTAGACACAAGAGCTATAAAGAGCGGTTGGTAGAACTCGATCTGTTCTCTTTGGAAACCCGGAGACTGCGTGGTCAGCTTATCGAAGTGTTTAAAATACTACGAGGCTTTGACAATCTAGACTACAGGGACATTTTCCAACTCAGTGAGGGCACAACCAGGAATCATGGCTACAAACTTGAACTGAAGCGATACAACCGTGATCTGTGTGGTAAGTTCTTTACATAGGGGGAGGCGTGGCTGAGTGGTTGGAGTGACGGACTGCAAATGGCAAGGGCACTAGTTCGAGTCCACGAGAAAATGTCTGGGATTTTTTCGGGGTGATCTGATGATCCAGCTGTTCATCAACTATACCCTGGCTACGCCGACACGTCAAGAAAATACCCCCTACATCGTCGTCAACTCACAACATAGAAGATGTCCGACCATATTCCAAAATGCTGTGAGTGACGGTGTAGCTGCTCTCTCATGATAGTGACGTGTATAAATAAGGAGTCGTCATCTAGAGGGACAGAAGAGAAGCTACGGTACCAACATCACCACGAAGCTCCACTGTCTCATCTGGTGCGACACCCAATAATCTCGGGGCCTCGCAAGAGTCACGGGCTACTGACAGCCTACAGTCCCGAGGTTGAGGTATAGAAAAAAAAAAAAAAAAATACAGCATCTGCGGTACTTGGAACGCGCTTCCTGCTGATGTAGTCAACAGCAACTCTGTGGATCAGTTCAAGTCCAGATTAGACAAAGCCTTAAACCACCGTCTAGGTGTTTAAGCCGTTGTGCGAGTGTTCCTTGATGGTTTCACATGACACATTCGAGGACGGTCGCCTACTTGCGCAACTAAACCCACAGGTACCCTCTTTGTATGGATCGTAAGGTCCCCTAGGGTACTTCTTTTCCTTGTAGCTCCTTGTAGCTCTCTCTCTCTCTCTCTCTCTCTCTCTCTCTCTCTCTCTCTCTCTCTCTCTCTCTCTCTCTCTCTCTCTCTCGACAACCACCTTGCCGTCGGTGAGAGAGCTTGTGTGATCTGTTTGAATTTTGCTAGCTATGCTGGGGGACATTTAGTCCAGTTGGGTTACCCGTGCCAGAAAGGTAGCGTTATTAGGATCCTGACTAAGAGTTGTCAAATCTTCATGTTAATATTAAGTTTCACAACTGCTCTTCAACTGTCCTAACAAAAAAAAAAAAAAAAAAAATCTTCATCACTTTCGATATAAGTTTTTATTGTTAAGGACCTCACCAGCTACCTTATGCCGTGTGAGAAGGGAGGCTTTGGAACCTCCTAAAAGAACGCCTTTTAACGCTCACAGGTTTCGAAAGGGCTGAGATTGAAGGGATCTCAGGCGTGTGGGGTACGAGTAATGGAGATGCCTCAGGACCTCCGTAGGTATTCTCTTAGATTAATAAGCCTGACCAGCTCCCTGTGACCGTTCTTAGGTGCCTAAAGGCTCGACTGCTCTTTGGTGAGAGAGCTTTCGTGCCTCGCTGGCTGCCAGGCCAGTAAAAGATCTCGGATTAAGTCGTGGACATTTAGTTTTACTATTTGCTTTAAGTTTGGCCGCGGATGGAGGATTAGTAGGGATTAGTAGGACGACGGTTACACTTCAAGCACCCCTGTCGAAAAATCAGAGTCCCATTTACTTAGGACTCTTGTGCTGCTCAGTTGGGAGCTGCGGCACGATTGGGGCCGTCCGGCCCAGGGGAGACCTTAGGGTTGGTGTGCTTGGCTCATAAGGTTTCTGTTGGCCGAACGACCGAAAACCTTCTAGAAGTAGGCGGATGAGACTTATGCGAAACCAAATCACATTACCCTTTCTTTTGTATTATTGGTCCTAAATTGAATTGAATTAGAGCGAGATGACTGGTCCATCTGCAAGAAAATTTACATGTACTACATGCAAGGTGTACCGCTGGTGTGAGGACTTCAGCGGGAGGAGTGCGAGCGACCTAGACTCCTCGAGTGTTTGCGACTTTTGCAAACTCGAGGAGAGGTTGATGAAGCACATCTCACTGCTCACGAAGGAGAACAACTCCCTAAAGGAGGAAGTTCTCCGAATGGACTCACAGAGGTGTGACTGCCATGTGAGAGACAAGGCAGTCCAAGGAGCTTCTTCACCTGAGAGCTCCACCACGGCGGTAAAGACCAAGAAGAAGAAGAACAAAAAGAAGAACAACAAGAAGAACAACAACAACAAGAAGAACAACAACAATGAAGAAGGAAAAGAGACTGCAGAAGGAAAAGAGACTGCAGAAAAGGGTGATGGAAAAGAGGAGAATATGGAGAAGGGAGAAAAACCCAAGACAGTTGAGGAGGGATTAGAGGAAAGTGAGGAATCAAATAAGAAGGAAAAGAAAATGAAGAAGGTAAAGAAGACGAAGAAGAAGCAACCTGGAGGAAGTGACGAGCCCGGCAGGAATTCAAAACACTCTCGGGTTCCTCACAAGGCATCTCGTGCTCCTACCAAGGAGAGGCCTGTGGATATACACATTGTAGGTGATTCCCAGGCACGAGGGCTGCAACCCCTAATGGCAGATCGCCTTCACACTTCTGTGAAGGTGAATTGTTTGCCAGGTTGTGGCAATGCTGACCTCCGAAAGGAAGCTGGGAGGATCCAAACGTCCAGATCTGCTGTCATTGCACTCATGGTGAGTGGTAATGACATCTACCTGAGAAATGGTAGAGTAGGCATGACCGAAGGAGTCCTCTCGAATGTGCTCGGTGCAGTAGATGACTGTGGGTTAAAAACCCGCAGAAGGGTAGTTGTTGGCATGCTCCCAAGGAGAGGCCCTTTAGGGACTGCTCTGTCAAAGAACATTGCAGTAAATCAGCGCCTGGCTGATTTGTGTACTGCCGAGGGGGTGTTCTTTGTGGACCCCTACACCTCACTCTTTGGTAGAGACGACCTCTACCAGAGGGATGGTACACATCTCTCACTAAAGGGGAAAGAAGTGCTTTCCAAATTAATGGAAGACGCCGTCCGACGATGTCTCAGGAGCACTCGACCGAGCGTGGAGGAGAGCCCTCGTCGCTATGCTAGAGTGACCCCAGAGAAGACATTCGCTGAGATCCTGAAGAAGGATATCCCCAGCACTACCAAGACAATGTCCAAACCGGGAAACGGAGGAGTATAGGGAGCCCTGCAGTTGGGGGTTCCCTGAAGGTTCTATTGTTCAACGCCAGGTCCATCCGAAACAAGTTTTTGGAACTGCGGGCCCTCGTTGCGACAGAGGAACCCAAGATGGTGGCCATAACGGAGTCATGGTTGAGAACCTCAGACAGAGATCTTGAAGGGGAATTCGTGATTCCAGGCTACCAACTCTTCCACAAAGATAGAGAGGACAGAGGGGGTGGTGGTGTGCTGTTGTATGTAAAGAACTCCATCAAATCGATGACCTGCAACATCACATCGAACCACGAGCTCCTTGGAGTTGACCTAGAAATAGGCACTGCAAAATACAGAACCCTGCTGCTTTATAGACCCCCTGGACAACTCAATGAGATGGACAGGGACCTATACCAGTTGCTGGGTGAAATAGTGGACGGCAGGGTGTGCATCCTTATGGGGGACTTCAACACACATGTTGACTGGGAAACCAGAGAGCCCTCTGCCGAGAACACACCACTCTTGGAGTTTGTAAATGATGAATTTCTCACTCAATGGGTAAGGGAGCCAACAAGAGGTGCTAACATACTCGACTTGGTCCTCACCTCCGAGGATGACATCATTCAAGACCTCTCTGTAAACGAAGAAATAGGTGGAAGCGACCACAAGCTTATAAGATTTTCAGTTAAGGTCCCTAATATGGAGTCCGTGACCCCGGTGCATAGAAAATTAGACATGGGGAGAGCGAACTTTGCAGGTCTTCGTGAAAGCGTTGCTGAAATGGAACTAGAAGAGGGAGAGAGTGCTGATGATCTGTGGAGGTCATTCTTGTCTTCCTTCATGGAACTTCAGTCGCGCTTTATTCCTCTGAAGGGAACAGGTCAGAAGTTCATTCAACCGAAGTGGTTTAATCGGGAAATCCGTAACCTACTAAGGGAGAGGACAACTGCGTATCGTCGAGCGAAGACATCTGGGGACTTTGACGGTCATAGAAGACTGAATCGAAATGTGAAGTCCAAAATAAGGGCGGCTAAGCGTGCTGAGGAGGTCCGTGTGGCTAGACTCTGCAAAGAGAACCCCAAGGAGTTTTTCAGTTATGTGAATGGCCGTAAACCAATCCGACGCAGGATCGGTCCCTTGGTGAATGAGGATGGAGCATTGATGCACTCTGATGCAGAAAATGCTAACCTCTTAAATGAGTATTTCTCTTCAGTGTTCTCTGAGGAGAGTGGTCCCATTCCAGAACCTTTGGACTCCTTCAGTGAGAAGTTGGAGTCAATGGTCTTCACCCAAGAAGAAATTGAGAGAAAAATAATTGAATTAAAAGCAAACAAGTCCCCCGGTCCGGATGGGTTCTTACCTAGAGTGTTGAAAGAAGTGCATGGTGAAGTATCACAGCACCTGTGCATGGTCTTCAACATGGTAATCCAGACTGGATGCGTTCCTAGAGACTGGCGTGAGGCAGAGGTGACTCCTATCTTCAAGAAGGGAGATGCTAGCCAACCGTCAAACTACAGACCCATCAGTTTAACCTCGATAGTCTGTAAACTCATGGAGAGCATCATGGTGGACAAAATAACGGCACACTTAGAATCAAATTTGCTACTGAGGGGTTCCCAGCATGGGTTCCGGCAGCACCGGTCATGCCTCACAAATCTGGTGGAATTCTTCCATTTTGTTTTCAGTGAGCATGATCGGGATAAAGCGGTCGATGTTGTCTACTTAGACTTTCAGAAAGCATTTGATAAGGTACCCCACCGCCGTCTCCTTCGGAAAGTGCGTGCACTGGGCATAGACGGAAATGTGGCAAATTGGACAGAGAACTGGCTAAGTGACAGACGGCAGCGGGTGGTAGTGAATGGACAGGCTTCAGAGTGGGTGCCAATTACTAGCGGTGTTCCCCAAGGTTCTGTTCTGGGACCACTACTGTTTATCATCTATGTTAATGACGTGGATGGTGACATGGTTGCTAAGATTTCCAAATTCGCCGATGATACTAAGCTTGGTATGAATGTCGCGAAAGAAGGAAATACTACCCGCTTACAAGAAGATCTTAGGAAGATCGGGGAGTGGTCTGACACGTGGCAAATGCCATTTAACGTGAACAAATGCAAAGTTATGCATATAGGCCACAGAAACCCCCGAACAGAGTATATCACCAGCGACCTCAAGTTCTCAAAGCAGTGTATTGAGGCTGAGAAGAAAGCCCAAAGGATGTTAGGGTACATAAAGCGACAGTTTGGATACCGGAACAAGGAGATAGTACTTTGTCTGTACAATTCCCTTGTCCGACCGCACCTGGAGTATGCAGTCCAGTTTTGGAGTCCTTCTTACCGAAAGGATATCGCGAGATTGGAACGAGTGCAAGCCAGGGCAACCAAACTTATACCCTCTCTTAGACACAAGAGCTATAAAGATCGGTTGGTAGAACTCGACCTGTTCTCTTTGGAAACCCGGAGACTGCGTGGTCAGCTTATCGAAGTGTTTAAAATACTACGAGGCTTTGACAATGTAGACTACAGGGACATTTTCCAACTCAGTGAGGGCACAACCAGGAATCATGGCTACAAACTTGAACTGAAGCGATACAACCGTGATCTGTGTGGTAAGTTCTTTACATATAGCATCTGCGGTACTTGGAACGCGCTTCCTGCTGATGTAGTCAACAGCAACTCTGTGGATCAGTTCAAGTCCAGATTAGACAAAGCCTTAAATCACCGTCTAGGTGTTTAAGCCGTTGTGCGAGTGTTCCTTGATGGTTTCACATAACACATTCGAGGACGGTCGCCTACTTGCGCAACTAAACCCACAAGTACCCTCTTTGTATGGATCGTAAGGTCCCCTAGGGTACTTCTTTTCCTTGTAACTCCTTGTAACTCTCTCTCTCTCTCTCTCTCTCTCTCTCTCTCTCTCTCTCTCTCTCTCTCTCTCTCTCTCTCTCACACACATTTACTTTTTCTCTCTCCTCACACATTTTCCTGTCTCACCACACACACACACTCACTTTCACACGTACTTCTCTCTCTCCTTACACAATATTCTTTCTCACCACACACACACTTTTCTTTCGCACACCCACACACACTAACACTTCTAATCTATTCCATCCTTAACTAACCTACCTTCACCTAACCTAATAATACAACCAATAGATTGAGATAGAAATAGATAAAAATAGATAGAGAGATAAACAGAAATAAAAATTACAAAGAGTATCAAATATATAGATAGATTGACACTAAGACAGACAAACAAACATATATTGATAGATTGAGATAAAAATAGATAGATAGAAAGATAAACAGAAATAAAAATTACAAAGAGTATCAAATAAATAGATAGATTGATATATACTAAGACAGACAAACGAACAGATATAGATATAAATATATAACACTATTATTAATTTGATTTATAGATATTAAAATAGTGCCTGGGGAACGCTGCAATATTTAAATTCACTCCAATTTCTGACTTTCCAGCAAAATTTACTTCGAGTTTCTAGCGCTGTAAAATTTCTGTGTGAGTGTGTGTGTGTGTGTGTGTGTGTGTGTGTGTGTGTGTGTGTGTGTGTGTGTGTGTGTGTGTGTTTCTGTGTGTGTGTGTGTGGGGGGGTGTGTGTGTTTCTGTGTGTGTGTGTGTGTGTGTGTGTGTGTGTGCTCGTGTGTGTGTGTGAGAAGAGAGAGAAGTACGTGTGTGTGTGTGTGTGTGAGAGTGTGTGTGAGTGTGTGTATATGTGTGTGTGTCAATGTCTGTCTGTCTGTCTGTATATGTCTCTCTGCAACTCTCTCTCACTCACTCACTTCCTCCCTCCCTCACTCTCTCTCTCTCTCTCATTTTCCCACACTCCTTTCTTCCCGTATTTCATCTCACTCACTCATCCACTTCCCAAACGTATTTTTTATATTTTATTTTTTTCCTCTCCTCTCTTTTCCTCTCCCCAACTCACCACTACTGTAATCCCTCCCCAGTTCAGACTTACTCATACTTTCCCTTTAACTTATCGGTATATTCTTTCACCCTTCTTCTTAGCCAAAGTCTCTCTCATCTCTTACACGTTCCCATATTTTTTCAACATACATATTTTTTTTTTTCGCTTTCGTATCTAATCTCGCTTTCACTTGTTCTCTCGTTATTTTGTATCTGTGTATTTCTTTTCGATCTATTTCTTCTTTCCACTTAAACAGCTCGTCTATCTATCTATCTATCTATTTGTCTATGTATCTATTTCTGTATATATTTATTGTTTTATCTATCTGTCAATTACCAACTTATCTACCTTTTTTTCGTCTATCTATCTGTCTGTCTATCTTTGTGCCTTGCTATCTATTTCTCTGTCTATTACTTTGCTGAACTGTCTATCCATTTACCTATCTATCTATCTATCTATCTATCTATCAATCTATCTATCTACTGAACTGTATATCCATTTACCTATCTATCTATCTATTTATCTATCTATTTATCTATCTAATAAACTGTATATTCACTTACCTATCTATCTATCTATCTATTTAACTATCTGCTGAACGGTATATCCATTTACCTATCTATCTATCTATCTATTTATCTATTTATCTATCTGCTGAACTGTATATCCATTTACCTATCTATCTATCTATCTATCTATCTATCTATCTATCTATCTGCTTGCCTTACGTTTCATCTATCTATCTCACAGAAACTCTTACACTCCCTCATAACTTTTAACTAACTCTCTCTGAACCAATTTTTTTCATTTCTTTTTTTTTAACCTCCCACTACCACCACCCCCACCCACCACTCCCTGCCCCCCTCCGTCTCAGCCACTCACACCTCCTCCACTTTTCTCTCTCTCTCTCTCTCTCTCTCTCTCTCTCTCTCTCTCTCTCTCTCTCTCTCTCTCTCTCTCTCTCTCTCTCTCTCTCTCTCATAACATATATACATCTACTTATCACTCCCCTTTTCTCCCCTCTCTCTCTCCTTCCATCCAATTAAATTCTTCCTTTTACTTTTTCTCTTCCTTTTCCTATACCTTTCAAAATATTTCTCCTCTTTGCTATTAATCAGACCTTTTAAAAATATAATTCTACTCTTATTTTTTTTCGCCTTTCTCCTCATTATCATTTTCCTCTTTCCCACTCGAATTTCCCTCCTCCTCACCAATCAGACCTTTCTATAAAATTGTCCTCCTTTTCCTTCTCCTGCTTTTCCTCCTCTTCTCCATTCCTCTCCACTTCCTCCTCCTCATTTTTCTACTCTTCTTCATCCTTCTCTTCCTCCTCCTCCTCCTTCCTTCCCCCTTTTCCTCCTCTTCTCTATCCCTCTCCACTTCCTCCTCCTCATTTTTCCACTCTTCTCCATCCCTCTCCACTTTCTCCTCCTTTCTTTCCCTCTTCCTCATTTTTCTACTCTTCTTCATCCCTCTCCACTTCTTCCTCCTCCTCAATTTTCTACTTTTCTTTATCCCTCTCCACTTTCTCCTCCTTTCTTTTCCTCCTCCTCATTTTTCTACTCTTCTTCATCCCTTTCCACTTCCTCCTCCTCAGTTTTCTACTTTTCTTTATCCCTCTCCACTTTCTCCTCCTTTCTTTCCCTCTTCCTCATATTTCTACTCTTCTCCATCCCTCTCCTCTTCCTCCTCCTCATTTTTCTACTCTTCTTCATCCTTCTTCCTCCTTCTCCTTTTTCTCTTCCTCCTTTTCCTCCTCTCCTATATCCCACTCTCCTTCATCCCTCTCCTCTTCATCCTCCTCTCCTTCATCCCACTCCTCCTCCACCACTAACCACTCACGACCCACTCATCCTTCATCTTGTCACCACTCAGTCATCACCGTTCTGATATACCACGTGTCCCTCTTCCCAACACTCAAAATTTGGCCCTACAACTTTAATTAATGAAAACTTATTTCGCTTCCCCTCCTTCCTTCTCTCTCTCTCTCTCTCTCTCTCTCTCTCTCTCTCTCTCTCTCTCTCTCTCTCTCAACACTTGACACATACACTGACACTCACTCTCTCTCTCTCTCTCTCTCTCTCTCTCTCTCTCTCTCTCTCTCTCTCTCTCTCTCTCTCTCTCTCTCTCTCAACACTTGACACATACACTGACACACACTCTCAATCTCTCTCTCTCTCTCTCTCAACACTTGACACATACACTGATACTATCTCTCTCTCTCTCTCTCTCTCTCTCTCTCTCTCTCTCTCTCTCTCTCACACACACACACACACAAACACATATTCACACCTACCCTTTCTTCCCTTTGCTCCGTCACACCTCCTCCTCCTTCTCTGACTCTCACACTCCTGCCTGACTAATATTGGAACTAGCTACATTTTTCCCCTGGTGACATTAACAGCGGAGATGATGGTGCAGATCCAGAGAGAAGATGAGCACGAGAATATTTTTTTTTTTTTTTTTTTTTTTTTTTTTACACTCAGCGTTCATTAGTCTGGAACTTTAAGAATGAATGAGGAGGAGGAGGAGAGAGAGGAGGAGAAGGAGGAAGAGATAGAGGAGGAGAAGAATGAGGAAGGGAAGGGAAGGAAGAGGAGAATGAGGAAGGAAGAGGAAGGGAAGGAAGAAGAGATAGAGGAGGAGAAGGAGGAAGAGATAGAGGAGGAGAAGAATGAGGAAGGGAAGGGAAGGGAAGGAAGAGGAAGGAAAAGGAAGAAGAGATAGAGGAGGAGAAGAATGAGGAAGGAAAGGGAAGGGAAGGGAAGGAAAGGGAAGGGAAGGAAAGGGAAGGAAGAGGAAGGGAAGGGAAGGAAGAGGAAGGGAAGGGAGAAAAGGAGGAGGAGGAAGAGATAGAGGAGGAGAAGAATGAGGAAGGGAAGGGAAGGGAAGGAAGAAGAGTAGGAGGAAAATAAATTGAAGCTGTGGAATGGTAGCAGGAAACAGTACTATATTCCATTTATTTTTACTTATATTTTTTTAACCTGGAGAAAATGTACTTGTTCCCTCATTAGATATCATTCATGGCTTCTCAGTATATGTATGGCAAACCAAGACACGTTTTACCACAACTAACTACTTTTCTGCAAATTATAAACACTGGAATGTACTGCCACAATTAAATCCACTGACATTTCTTTCCTTCCATTGTAGTAAAATATATCTTGGAAATAAAGAACAATATGTGTATGATGATTTTGCAGCACCTCATATCAATTCAAGACACGTTACACCACATATCTACACAACTAACTATATACTTGTCTGCAACTTATAAACACTGGAATTGAACGCGACATTTTCCTTCCATTGTAGTAGTAAATATCTTGATAATAAAGAGCAACATGGGTATGATGATTTTGCACTACCTTATAACACAATTCAAGACACGTTATACCACATATCTACACATCTAACTATTTGTCTACAACTTATAAACACTGGAATTGAACGCGACACTTTCCTTTCATCGTAGTAGTAAATATCTTGATAATAAAGAACATCCATCACGTGTATGATTTTGCAGCACCTCATAACACAATTCTAGACACGTTACACCACATATCTACACAACTAACTATATACTTGTCTGCAACTTATAAACACTAGAATTTATGCGACACGTGTAATAATAATAATAATAATAAATACTAATGTTATATTACTGAGGAGAGAATTGGTGTATATTTCTCCAGGATTATAATGTGTGATACAATGTGTGATACAGTCATTTTTCTGGCATAGTGTGTGTATAAGTTTGTGTATAAGTTTGTACGAGTCACAACGTATAACCTCCTCAAGTAACCACCACGTGATGTTGGTAGTAAAAAAAAAAATGGTGGTTAGTTAGTGAGTCCTTCAAACATCACCTATATGGAATGATCTTGTTTCGTGGCATAGTCAGGAGGAATCAGAAGCCACCAAGTCTCACACGATCACAGGGTCCTTAAAGGGGAAATTCTCTCTTGTTGGCGAATTGGAAGGTCTCTGATTCATACAAACAATGCCACGAAACAGATCCTCTCTTAGTACCACTGAAGGCGTCTGTTTGTTTCCTGGCATAGTTTGGAGGAATCAGTAGCCCTTTCCAATTTACCAAAAAGGTGGGGACAACTTTCCAGCTAATTAGTATCGGATCGGCGTTGTCAAGTTTTCAGCATCAAGGATTTTATTTTAAGTTTCCTTCTTGTCGTCTTAAGTCTTCGTCTCTGTCTGTGTTTTCGTCTTTGTTTTCGTCTCTGTCTGTGTTTTCGTCTACGTTTGTGCCCTTGTCATTACCTTCATTTTCATCATCATCATCATTATCACCATATTTATTATCAATGTCATTATCATTAATAATTATCATCATTAATAATCATCATCATCATTATCAATCGTCATCACTTTCCTCCTCCTCTTCCTCCTACTACTTTACTATCCCTATCTACGACTATCACTGGGGAGTAATATATTCTCTACCAGTAATCCTCAAATCAGGTCATCTCGTGTGGACCGTAAGGTATGTTGTGATGTGTGTATCTAAGTAACTCCATGTAACTCTTCCCACTCTTTCTTCCCACAATCAAAATATCTCTCACTTTTCTTCCTCCTCTTCCTTCACTCACGCTCAAAATATCTATCACTATTCTCCTCCTCCTACTCTTTCCTCCTTCTCCTCTCACTCTCAAACTATCTACCATTATTCTCCACCACCTCCTCCTCTTCCTCTCACTCTCAAACTATCTACCATTATTCTCCACCTCCTCCTCTTCCCACCTTCTCTTCCTCCCACGCTCAAAACATCCAATTAACTATTTTCTCGTTTCTCTTGCACGTCAGTTAGGAGCAGTCAGCCGTACCCAGGCAACACCGACTGCCTCAAAAATTAATCTGTTTCAATACTCGTGGTGCTGTTTCTCCTTCTGTTCGTTAGAGGTCGTTCTTTCTTTATTTAGTTCTTTAATTCTCTTTCGCATCTCGTTCTTTTCTTTTCTTTGCGTTTGATATATATTTTTTCTCTGTTTTTTTTTTCTGTCTTTCTTTTTCTGTCTATCTCTCTATCTTTGTCTTTCTCTCTCTCACCACGAATCTGTCTCTGTCTTTCTTTCTCTGTCTATCTCTATCTTTGTCTTTCTCTCTCTCACCACGAATCCCTCCAACACCAACCACACTCTCTCCTTAACCCCCTGCAACACCAACCTCTCTCTCTCTCTCTCTCTCTCTCTCTCTCTCTCTCTCTCTCTCTCTCTCTCTCTCTCTCTACGACCTCCTTGCCACCACCTCGCCATCCCTCACCTCCAGCCAGCACTCAGCAGGACTCCACGGCTGACTGGGGGAACAGATTACAGAGGAGGTCGGGTTGACGTGTGCCTCCATCCGAAAACCAGCTGTCCCATTCCCTCCCTCCTCTCCCTCTCCCTTTCTCTCGACCCCAACACGTACGTACCCCCTCCTTCTCCTTCCCCTACCCGAATACCAGCTGTCCCATTCTCCCCCCCCCCTCTCCCTCCCTTTCTCTCGACCCCAACACGTACCCCCTCCTCCTTCCCCCATCCGAAAACCAGCTGTCCCATTCCCCCCTCTCCCTCCCTTTCTCTTGACCCCACATGTACCCCATCCTCCTTCCCCTACCAACAAACCATCTGTCCCCTCCTTCCCCTACCCGAAAACCAGCTGTCCCATTCCCCCCCTCCCCTTCCTCCCCTACCAGTAAACAATCATTCCCCTCCCCCTTTCCCTTCCTCTCGATCCCACAGGTACCCCCAACTTACCCCACCCTGTAAAAAATCATTCCCCTTCCCTTCTCCCTCCCTTCCTCCCCAACAAGTAAACCATCTCCCCCCTCCCTACCTCCCTACTTCCCCTACACGAGAACACTATTTGCCCTATTCCCTCCTCCTTCCTGTCCACCCCCTACTCTTCCCCTCCCCCTCCCCCCCCCACCCCACTCCCAGAAATAGAATCTTCACTACCAGAGAATTAATATCAACACATCAGAGTCAGTCCCTGATGCCACCTGTGTCTCCCTTTCCACCTCAGGCCACACTAATATTACCTATATTATTACTACCTGTTGTAAGGAAGATGAGAGGTGTATAGGAGGAAGATGAGAGGTGTGGGAGGGAGATGAGAGGTGTAGGAGGAAGATGAGAGGTGTGGGAGGGAGATGAGAGGTGTAGAAGGAAGATGAGAGGTGTAGGAGGAAGATGAGAGGTGTGGAGGACGATGAGAGGTGTAGGGGGAAGATGAGAGGTGTAGGAGGAAGATGAGAGGTGTAGGAGGAAGATGAGAGGTGTAGGAGGAAGATGAGAGGTGTAGGAGGAAGATGAGAGGTGTAGGAGGAAGATGAGGGGAGTAGAAGGAAGATGAGGGGAGTAGGAGGAAGATGAGAGGAGAAGGGAGAAAAAGGGGAATATAGAGAAAAGAGGAGGAGGGGTGGGAAAAAAGGGAGAAGGAAACGAAAAAGTAAAAGGCATCGAAAAAGGGGAGATGGAGAGAGATAGAAAGAGTAGGGAAGGAAAAGGAAACGGCAGGGAGAAGGGAAGGAGAAGGGTAGGACGGTATGTAGGTAAAGGCGAAAGGGAAGGGAAGAGTGGAGGTGCTACTGAAGTGGGATAATCCTGGGGTGGAGGTGGAGGGAGGAGGAGGAGGAGGAGCAGGAGATGATAAGTGCTCTCAGTCTCAAGTGACACCACCTCGGCTCACGGCATAGAGAAACACCAGGAAAAATAAAGAAAATAATTACCAAAGAGGTGAAAAAAAAAAAAAAAATTAACTTATGAGACAAGCTGACTTATATGATAATAGGTTTATTTTCTTAGTATATTATTTTTATTATTATTATTACATAGAGAGATATTAACTCAAGAGATATATAGACCATAATTATTAAGAACCCTGTGATCTTGTATGAAAATTGGAGGCTTCTCATTCCTCCTGTCTATGCCACGAAATAAGCTCATTCATTCTATATAGCTGGTGTTTCGTGGCAATACTTGAAGGACTCATTTCTCTCCAATTTTCTGACTACATCACTTGGGTCCTTCAAATAACTGCTGGGTGGATGGAAGGATGAACTGATGGATGGATGGACAGATAAATGGAATGATTGCTTGATTGATTGATTGATAGATGTGGAAGGAAGGAGGGAGAGAGAGAGGATAATGATAGATAAATAGATATATAAATAGAGAGTTATAGACACATATTTCGATAAATAGATAGATGGATGGATAGATAAATTAATAAATTGATAGATTTGACCGGATGGAGGGAGGGAGAGAGAGAGAGAGAGAGAGGAGTGCAGAGAGAGAGGAAGGTGGAGAGTTGAAATGGAGGGAGAGAGAAAGGGAGGTGGGTGAGAGAGGGAAAGAGGAAGGAAGAGCTGGAGAGAATGATTGAAGGGGGAAAGGAGGAGGGAAATAGAATGATAATAAAGCTAGAAAGGAGAAACAAATGAAAGGAAGGAGAGGTGGAGAAAGAGAGGGGATAAGGAAAGGAAGGAAAAGAATGAATATAGGAAAGAGAGAAAGAAACAGAAATAAAAGGAGAAATAGAGAAGGAAGGGAGGGAGAGAAAGCGCAGGGAGAGCAATTACTGAGGGAGGGAGGGAGGGAGGTAACAGGAGAGAGAATGCGGGCAAGGGGAGGAGGGGGGGGAGGGGGGAGGGAGGACAGGGATTGTGAGGAAGGAGGAAGGGAGGAAGGAAGGAAGGGTAGGTAAGAGATAGGATGGAAGGATGAAAGAAGGGAGGTAGAAAAGACGAAAGGAGTGGAATGAAGGAATGTGTGAAGAATTATGTTGAGAGAGAGAGAGAGAGAGAGAGAGAGAGAGAGAGAGGAGAGAGAGAGAGAGAGAGAGAGAGAGAGAGAGAGAGAGAGAGAGAGAGAGAGAGAGAGAGAGAGGAAACGGCCGGAAGAACGGAAACGAGGGAGGAAGATGAAAGGGGCGCTATGAAGGTGGAAATTATGATAGGGGAGGGGAGGGGAAATGAGGGAAGGGAGAAAGAAGGAAGGAGTAATGAGAGAATGAAAGAAACGCCAGCAAAAGAGAGAGAGAGAGAGAGAGAGAGAGAGAGAGAGAGAGAGAGAGAGAGAGAGAGAGAGAGAGAGAGAGAGAGAGAGAGAGAGAGAGAGAGAGAGAGAGAGAGAGAGAGAGAGAGAGAGAGAGAGAGAGAGAGAGAGAGAGAGAGAGAGAGAGAGAGAGAGAGAGAGAGAGAGAGAGAGAGAGAGAGAGAGAGAGAGGAGAGAGAGACAGAGAGAGAGACAGAGACAGAGACAGAGACAGAGACAGAGAGAGAGAGAGAGAGAGAGAGAGAGAGAGAGAGAGAGAGAGAGTAAAAAAGGTCAAACAGAAACAATAACTAAATCCAACTCACACATGTACACTCGAAATCCAAAATTTGTATCCAGGTCTTGTTGAAGTTTCGAATTATTTGACATACTAGGAACCAATTACAACATTTATCCTGTTTCATCTTTGCTTAGGCTCGCTTGACCTCGATCAGGCTATTAGAAGCAAGCCTGGATACATACATATTTTGGATTGCGAGTATACAAACTTAATTATCAGGCAAAAATGAGACGCGGCATCAAATCTTAAGGTGAATTTGTCGTGTGTATAAGAGGAGGAGAAAGAGGAGGAAGGAGGCCGTGGGAAGCCGAGTGGAAGAGGTGAGTGAAGGGCATCGGAAATGGATAGCAGTAATGCGACTCTAAAGAACAAGATGCTGGTAGGGTGTGGATTCCGAAGACGAGGAGATGACTGACTGACTGACTGACTGATGGAGTGATTGATTGATTGATTGATTGACTGATGGATGGGGGTGATTGCTTGACTGACTGATGGAGTGATTGCTTGACTGACTGATGAAGTGATTGACTGACTGACTGATGGAGTTATTGATTGACTGACTGAGTGATTGATGGAGTGATTGACTGACTGACTGATGGAGTGATTGATTGACTGACTGACTGACTAAT